>JADLZK010008271.1:0-226683 GCA_015847255.1 Hyparrhenia diplandra
ATTGCTCGCCCTAGTCATCATCAAGATTCCCGCCTCACATTCATCATGTGGGCCCACTTGTAATTTTCTAAATAACGCATCTATGTGACATCTTGTTTTGAAGAATTAATTAAACAAATTTAATGGTGTAATCGGAATTTAATTTAGATTTTTGGTTTGTCGGGTTAAAACATTTTAGGTATTTTAAATTGTGGGGCCAAAGGGCCATGCTCTCTCATCTATAATTAATCCGACGTCGCGACAAGGAACCGTAAGCTGTTCGACGCCGGGCGGCACGGCGGCCGGCTCTGCCTCCTCACGGCCGCGGCGAGTCCCCGCAGACGATTGTTGGAAAAGGTTTTGATTAAAACTTTTTGGGAATATAAAAACTCGTCGTTCGCCCATCCCGCGCAGGTGTCATCTCGCACAAAGACGTGGTCCCAGAGAATCAGAATCATGATGATGACATGCCGAATGGGTGTACAACGAGAGGTGTACATCGTGGGTCACGTATGGAGTTATTTCACATGCCTGTTCGATCGATCGAGAGAGAGAGAAGGAGGTGAGTGTTCGATGCCAAATTTGTTTCAACACAAGGCCAAAATTTTGCCTCTTTACGGAACAAATCAAGCCGAATTCGCTTGTTGAGCCACAATGCATAAACTAGCAATACGGGTTTGATACGTAGCAAAAATAGAAAAAACTTGAGAAGCATGCGTGGTGTGGCGAGGCCACCGCGAGTAAAGCCGAAGACAAACACTCGCCTTTGGGTGCGGCATGCCTAATCTTGCAGCGAAGTTGGGGCGCGGATCCAAACACCCCTTTAAGCTCTAGCCATATGTGCACATGATACGTGAAGTTTAAATCCACGTGAAGCAAGGCGAGGCCGCCCGATAACATCCAAGAAGAAGGTTGAGAGGTGGAAAAAGGATCTCCAAGCGAAGAAGATGTGCTTTTGTGATATTTTCTTCGCTCCTCCCATCCTTTTATAATCTCCCGGTCAGAGGTCTTGTGTTTGTACCTAGAAGAATCGGAAAAGGTATAAGACAGCAAAATTATTGAGCAATGTTGTACAAGCTAGTAGATAGCATGAGTCACACAGATATGCAAGACAAAACAAAACCTTTTTATAGCCATTCAAAAAAAACCCTTCAAAAAAAGGAAGGATAATGCACTTTACAATCTAGATTTCGTGCTTACCCAAGAAGATGTGCTTCGCGACGGACCCCAAATCTCAGAACCACCAAAAAAGAAAAGAAGATGCTTCCGCTGACGGGACCGTTGATCTGCAAACTACCAAAAAAAGAAAAAACTTTTTGTATTAGCCGCTTCAAAAACCACATGAAAAACCATATCTAGCCGCATGGATGTGATAAAGAGCACCACCGCCCGGGATGGAGACTAAGGCTTAAGGAAGGTCCCCCCGTGGCCGGACAGCTCGCGTACTACTCAGGGTTTGTTGAGATGAATTTGGAAAGTGAGACGAGAGAAGAGGTGAGAAGAGTACTAGTAGGTGTAGTATGGGGGGGAGAAGAGAAGAGATCGTATGAGAGAAAACTCCTATAGTAGCACTATAAAGGAACGAGGTGGCAAATGAGAGTGTTCGATGCGCATAGTCCCACGGTTATTTCCGGAATTTCAAACATTATTTGGAGTAATAGGACTAGAGAGAATTAGAATTGGCCCTAAAAAAGTTTGTCCTACTATCCCAACTACCATCGTGTGAGCCCACTCGATCCATGTGATGTCTTGTTTTGAAGAATTAATTGAACAAATTTACGGTGCTCCCACCGGCCCTGTGTTTATTTGTAGTACTACGACATCTAGGATTGTGCACGCAAAACAAAGACAACGTGGAAATTACCAAACTGCCCCGCCTCTAAAAAATCCATGCGGAAGGTAAAAAAAAGAGGATCCGCGGAAAGACCGAAAGGGGGAGGTTCCGAGACTTCATTTTTTTTTTTTTTCCTTGACGAAAAATTATTTTTATTTGCTTGTTCCCACGCCACGCCAACTTTTTACCCTCGCCAACTTGTACGGATGTCGCATCGGGCACTCCCCGCACGCTTCTACTAGGCCAATGTGGTCGATTATTTGTGGAAAACATTTGAACCCTAGATGTACAAATAGTTGTCGGAATTTAATTTAGATTTTTGGTTTGTCGGTTAAAAAAAACATTTTTAGGTATTTTAAATTGTGTGGGGCCTCAACGCCTCGAACCATGATCGTTGTTGTTGTTTAAATTGTGGGCCCGCCGGCGTGGGCCATGCTCTCTCTCTCTCGTTTCATCAGATAATTCGGACGCTTCGCGACAAGGAACCGTATGCGTTCACGTTGCCACGGCCACGCGCTCATCCAAAGACGGGTCTCTAGAATCAGAATCATGATGATGTTGACATGCTCGAACACGCGGTATAGTAGGTGTGTTGTCGTATATTAGGGGTCACGTGATGGAGTCATTTCACATGCCCGTTCGACGAGAGTGAGAGAGAGAGAGAGAGAAGGAGGTGAGTGTTGATGCCAAATTTGTTTCAACACAAGGCCAAAATTTGCCTCTTTATTTTAACAAATCAAGCCAATTCGTTTGTTGAGCCACAAATGCACAAACTAGCAATATGGTGTTCGATGCGTGATTCTGAGAGCCGCACTATTCCAAATTTTAACAATTTTTTTGATAATATAACAACATTACGGAGAACAAGTTGTTTTGCTAACGCCGATTTTGGCCGATTTAATAGTATTCCGTGAGACACAAACAAGTTTAAAACAAGATGAAGCAAGAGCAAGTTTTAACATTGTCAAAAAGAGGAAGCAACGAAGGCACTATAGCGCGCGAAGAGCCGGAGCCGGGAGCCCCAAAATCGAGCCCTAGGCCTCCTAGCGACATGGCCCAATGTCGGTGAGAGGGAGAGGGAGGGAGAGAGAAAAGTGGCTCCTAGCGCTGGGGTGCAGAGGAGCCGAGCCAAAGCTTCTTTTGCCAAACTTGTTGAGCCTGAGTCGGCGCGACTAAAAATGCTCGACTCAAATGAGGAGAGGAGGAGTAACCCCCCGGCGACCTCCAAAGACACCCATACTTTTATAATCTCCCTTTAGTAGGTCGTTGTGTGGTTGTACAAGCTTATAACATGAATCACACAAATATACAAGACAAAACAAAACCTTTTAGAACCACTAAAAAAAACTTCAAAAAAGAAGTGCATTTCATAGATCTCAAACAGTGTTTACCCAAGAAGATGTGCTTCTTTTTGCGACATTTTCTTTTCGCCTCCTTCCCAACCCAACACTAGCTAAAACACGAGATCGAGCGTCGGGACTTCGTGAGACCACATGAAGTCAAGATCTCGAACGGCCGACTCGATCCAGACCGCGAACCACCAAAAAGAAAAACTTCAGATTTGCCGCTTCAAAAACCACATGAAAAACCATATCTAGCCGCATGGATGTGATAAAGAGCACCACCGCCCTGATGGAGAGTATACGGCAAGGCGAAAGTGCACCCCCGTGGTCGGACCGCCTGCATCGGGTTTGTTGAGATGAGTTTGGAAAGTCGGGACGGAGAAGAGGTGAGAAGAGTACTAGTACAAAGAGGGTGTAGTATGGGAGAAGGAAGAGACAATTTGCATCGAGAGAAAACCGCCCATAGCACTATAAGGAACTGAGGTGGCAATCTGTAGAGTGTTCGATGTGCACACCATAGTCCCACGGTTAATGTAAAAGGGCGATCAGAACTTGTGTGCTATTTTCAAATTTCAAACATTGTTTGGAGTAATAGGAAGGACTATGGGAGAATTAGAATTTGGCCCCTCAAATAAGTTTGTCTTAGGAATTGAACCATTTTTTTTGAGTTTGGGAATCCGCCCCAAAACGAAAATTTGTTAGAATCCGGCCTTTCGCCACTTTTGAAAATATGCATGGTTACTACTAACAAAACATCCAACTTTTCATCATGCATGTGATCGATAGATTGATCAATCCCAATTTAAAACTAGCTTATAGTGCCCCACACAACACCACGTAAGAAACTTTCACACTCTTGCGGATCCTACACTCGCCGTAACATCCTCCATGTTCAAATGAATCTCATCCATCCGTGAATGGCGGCGCCACCGATTTAAGCCTTCGCACCGATGCCCGTCATGGCGAGGCACCGTTGATCTTCGGAAAGAGCCCATTCTTACTCAATTTGGCGGTATATGCCGTCAAGTCAAACTCTCAAGAAATCCCATGCATGTTGCTGGCGTTCGTGATTCAGCTGCGGTCGCAAATGCGCGAGCCACCCGGCCACCACACGGTCGCCATTCACGCAACACCCGCCGCAAGATAGCGTCGCCGTCGCGGCGACCTTGGTGTTGGCCACAGTAGGCACAGAGCAAGAACATACGCAGGGCGTTTCATGCCTCGATGTGTGCGGCGCAGTTTTTCCCGAGCGTGACGGTCTTGCGTGACCGTCTGAAGAAGACGATATGCCGGCGAGACGCCCGCCTGCCGTTCGGCGGGCGCGAAGTGACGGTGATGAGATTCTCGCGATGCTTGAGCGGTAGTACGGCCACCGACCGGCCGCTTGCGGTAGACAAGACCGGCCGGCGGGGATGCTCCGTCCCACGGGGGTCGCCACACGCCCGCTTTCATGCGTGAGCGGGTGGCCCACAGATTGTGGAGGTCCTCCATGGGATTATTTGAGACCTTGGCGACACCAATCGCCAATCTCAACAAGCATGTCACGTGGAAGGTTTTCCATGGCGCGACGCTGCATTTACCGAGCTTTTTGGTGGGCGCTGCGACGCTCTAGCTTCGTTTTGTGCGGCCCGAAGAGTTGGTGGCCAGCAATAATGCGGGTTAAGACCGGTGTAGGGGGGTTATGGGTGGGCCGCGCCGGTGCACTGGCGGGAGGTGTCAAGTCAAATGGGCGGGATGAACTATCCCAAAGGTCGCCCTGTAAGATAAATGTTTTCAAATCGTTACATGTTTTCCCATGACAAGATGATCTCAAATCAAAATGTTGTAAGCTATAAAAGTTTCATGGATATTTGAGAACTACAATCATTATGTAGGTGGTTTGTCTATCCGACGTCACTTAAAAATTTAAATTTCAATTTCCAATTTTTTGAAATTGAGACCTATATATATATAGTTTATCTTTACAAGATAATGTGAAACCAAAAAGTTTTCAACTAGAGAGTTTCACAACTTAGCAAGACCTAAAATTCTTATTTTGGTTGTTTCCCATCCGACATAGTGCTAGTGACATTGTTCACGAATCTTAGAAATTTGTCTTCTACTTTCATAAACTCTATGACACATGTGTAAATCTCGTGGACGGTGTTACCGCGACATCATCATATGAATAAATGACCTACATAAAAGATGTACATCTTAAGAAGTTATACAAAAATTAGGTTCTTGTTGGAAGCTCGGGCATGGCGGGAGGTGAACAAAGTTGGCGCTTTACAGTAACGGTCGAAAGTGACGGACATGACCCGCGGAGAGCTGAACACATCCAAAGAAATGGGGAGACGCCTTTTCTTCGATCTAAAACTATATATCCCAATGCGTCTCTAAGCTAAATGTTTTCAACTGCTACATGTTTTTCCATGACAAGATGATGCCAAATCAAAACGTTGTAAACTACAAAGTTTCATGGATAATTGAGAGTTACAATCGTCATGTTGGTGGTTTGTCTATCCGAGGGTCACTTAAAACATTTAAATTTTAATTTCCATTTTTTGAAATTGAGACCTAGATTTCCTTTACAAGGTAATGTCAAACCAAAAAAGTTTTCAACTAGAGAGTTTCGTAACTTAGCAAGATCTACATTTTTGGTTGTTTTCCCATCCGACATAGTAGTGCTAGTGACATTGTTCACAAATCTTAGAAATCTGTCTCATAGTTTCATCAACTATATATGAGATATGTGTAAATCTTGTGAACAATGTTACGCGACATCGTCGGATGAAGAAATGGCCAATATAAAAGGTGTTGAGTACATCTTTAGAAGTTATACAACTTTTACGTGCTTGACTTCTTTCGCTGAAATCATTGGATGAACCAAAAATGTTGTGCGAAGTTGTAATTTTGAAATTCAAATTTCAAATGTTCTCGATAAAACATGACAAAAGTAATAGCAAAGTAAGAATACAATATCTTGATATATACAAGCATTATTCTTAAAAAAAATAGAAAGAAAAACTATCACATTTGGAGTTACTATGAGGGAGAAAGACTAGTTACAAGTTTTGGCCACAGATTAAAAAAACAAAAATCGTAGTTCTTGAGTCCGAAGGCCTTCGCAGAAGCATGTCTCCATATGCATCCAGCGCTCAACAAGTCCGCGCTTCGGTTGGGCGAGCCGGCGATATCGCGGTGAGTTAAACCCAAGCAAGTGATGCGCATCGCAAAAGTGCGTAGACGTGGGATTTTAAGGCATGTTTGGTGCCGGCCGGGCTCCGCCGGCGCGTGTGTCGGTGTTTGGTTACCGCTCTCGTCCTCGAGCCGGGGCTCCCCTTTCGTGCAAAAAGTGCTCCACGGCCAGGCACGCGCGAGGAACGCCCGAATCGGCGTTCCTCCCTAGCTGCTCGATCCGTGCTCCCATCGTATGCTACGGGCCGGCGATTTCGGCCACCCGGAGATGACAACTCTCTAGGGTTTCCTCCTCCCTTCGCGCCAATCTCGCTTATATCCCCTCGCTCTCCTCCTCCGGCTTTTCCCGGCCGCCGGTTCTTCGCCACCGGTCGGTTTTCTCTCCCTCTCGATTTGTTCTTTCTTTGTGAATCGTGGATCTCAGGCCTCTCTCTCTCTCTCTTTGTGTTGTAGCGGTGGATCTCGAGCCCCTCTCCTCTCTCGGGTGTGATTTTTTCCTCTCCCTTGTTCTTCAAACCCTAGCTTTTGGGATTACAATGCCTTATTGCCTGTGATGTTTTTTTTTCATAAAATCGAGCACATGCCCTATATGCCCGAGATGTTTTTCCTATACTTTAAGCACATGCCTTAGGGTTTTGGATCATTGTTCCTATAACGAAAGCACATGACCTAGCCAATGATGTTTCTACATGAACTCGAAAGCACACATAAGCTATCTGTGTTATGTTTCCTACAATTTGTTTCTTTTGCAAAGAATGGCATGGTATGTGGTTCATCATGGCAGGAACCCAGGGGTGTACTCAACCCGAAAGAAGCACACGAGCAAGTACATAGGTTCCGGGGAAATTGCTACAGAAATATAACACAAAAGTGGAGGCCGAAAGCAAGCTTTTGCAACCGGGTCGTGGGACAAGAGTGGATCCACCCCCTTCTACTACCACTTGTTAATCCACCTATAAACCAACCTCGTTGGAGATCGCTGGCAATCGTTTACTAGTGCTCGAAAGCAGCCCCTAATTATTGTTGTAGTCATAGGGTTTTTAGTTTGGAAGCTATGGTAAAAGACTAGTTACTTTTTTATTGTGATCGGCTTGTAGCTTGTGACAATTTGAATGTGATGTAACTAGCATGTAAAGCAACCAAACAACAACCATGCATGCACAAATTTAAATCTCATGCAAATGCCACGGTACCAAACAACGACTCTAGCTAGCTTTGGTTGGGTTCATGCGGGCAACCAAACGAGGGGCTCATTGCATGCATTTGGCATGGCCAAATTAACTGGCGGCCGAGCCATGCGAGGCGATGCAGGGATGCCACTGAGCAACCAAACACGCCCTTAATGATCGGGCCGTGCGGTGCACTCCGGCCGCCAATGGCGACATGGCGCTTTGCAAAAAATTGGGGCGGCACCTTTTCCTCTGGACTCATCTATACTTACACAAAGCTGGCGTCGATACACACCCTTACATGTGAATCCTTTGCGTATCCTACACACCTCGTTGTAGAATGGGGCCCACGTATGCCACCGTCGTTCGTCCATCTTTGTTTGCGGGTCGGCGCAATGTGATCCGCAGGTGACCGCGAGCGATGGATTATCGGGCTGGTTCACCACCAGCCAAGAGTGCTTTCTCTCACAAAAGAAAGCGGCCCGGCCAGATAATTTTCTCACACAACAAATCAGCACCGACCGTTACCAGGCACCGATCGGGCCGACGAGAACGAAGGATCGGACGCCCACTACTAGGACTCCTTGTTCCCAAGACGGGTCTCAGAACTTGTTTTTTCCGCACACCGCTCACTAATTCTTATTTTAATTTGTTGTTTCCCCATCCGACATAGTGTTAGACATTGTTCACAAATCTTAGAGATGTCTCTCGTAGTTTCATATAAACTATATGTGGATGTGTAAATCTTGTGAACAATGTTCTTGTGATGTCGTCGGTGAAGAAATGACCAAAGGTAAAAGGTGTACATCATAAGAAGTTGTACAACTTTTATATGTTCATGACTTCTTCTCACTGAAATCATTAGATGCTTCAAAAAATATTGTTTGAAGTTGTAATTTTGAAATTCAAATTTCAAATGTTATTGATGAAACATGACAAATAGTAATACAAGTAATAATAATACAATCGCCGACAAATAAGATGATGATTTTTTAAAAAATAGCAAGCAAAACCATCAATTTTGGAGTTACTATGAGGGAGAAAGACTAGTTACAAGTTTTGACCAGATATTAAAAAGGAAAATTAGAGTTCTTGAGCCCTCGTGACACTACATTTTTAAATAGCCCGCTATAGCCTTCGAGGCAGGGTGCCGCTATTTCTATTCATGTGGGTATAATTTAGCCGCTCCGCTTATAGCCGTTTTAGAGGTAAACCGCTAAACACCCTTAGCCCGCTATTTAAAACTACCGTTCAATCGTGGGAATTCCAAGCGGTTGCGTTTGGCGCTCGTTCGATCGTGGGGAAGTGGAGCACCGGGCTAACTCACTATTTAAGCACACACTCGATCATGGTGTTCATCCTTTCCCAGTTCTCTAAGCCCCACATTCTCTTTGCAATCATCGGCCGCCATGGTCGCCTCGCTCGGGGATCCAACAAAGCTTACCAGGGAGGAGATGGAGGAGGCGGAGGGCAAGGGCAAGGATCCGGTGAGGAGGAGGCGCCGGCCCCGACCGGGTCCGACCGACGATGACTTCGACTCCTACGTCCCGCCTCTCCTAAGCGGACCGCGATGGAGGTTCGGCCTCCCCGGCAGAGCGGCGGCCGATGAGTTTTGCCGATCGGGCGCCGCTATCGAGGTAATCGAGAGGGATTTCACCCTCGACGTCTCCGCCCGCCTTCATGAAGTCAAGGAGCCGGGCGGACGGCCATGGTCTTCTTCCAAGGGTGGATCGACCTCTAGATGAAAAGATCAACCACTACGCCCCAAAAGGTGGAAGAGTTGGCGGGATCGTCCTCAAGGCCTTGGGCCAAGAAGGACGACGCCAACAGGAGGAGGAGGAGGAGGACGACGACGACGCGAGGACTAGGCCGACGGCCTTCCTTTTTTTTAATCATTTTTAATATATGTTCTGTTTTTTTGTTTGTATATATTAACAAAATATATATTATATTAGATTTGATTTGAATCTTAACTTGTTCAATGTAAAATTTGTCAAAACAAACAATTAATTAAGCCAGGTTGTGCTTTGGAAAATACTGATGATGCCGTTGAGTGCGAGGGGAAGGCGGCCATTATAGGCGCGGCGGTGCGCCCGATTCGTTTTCAGAGCAGCGTGTTTTGGAAACGCCACATTATACCCCGCCCCCACCCCTCCCGTTATCAACACTAACTTCTCTTCGTGCCCCTCTCACGTAAAAGCGGACTCGCCGCGACGATGGTCGACATGGCCGCCCAGGGGAGGATGAAGTTATTTGTGGGCTCCGCGCCGCCCTCACCAAGCCGAGCGGCCGGCCGGCGATGTTGGCCGCCAAAGGTGAATCTGCCGCCTCGAGGAGAGGGCCAACTTTCGCCCTCGGTCGAATCTACGGCGATACCCTCGCCGAGGGGATACGGCCAAACCGGGAGGAGGCGGAAGCGACGCCGGGAAGCCAAGCACGGTGACCAAGAAGGCCAAGAAGGCGCCTAGGTTCTCTTTTTTTTTATATTAATTTATCCATTTGTCACGATTTTGTGTGGATGTGTGTAAAGATACAATGATCCGCGGTGGTTAATTTGCTAAGGAATCAGTTGTTGGTTAATCTGTTGCATGGAAATCTCTTTATCTTTCGTTAATTTGGGTTATACTGTTTCCTTGTATTGGTTTAATTAATATGATGCGTGTCAATCTTTTTCTATCATTTGCGTTCTCTTCGTTCCTCGTCTTAGAAACCGCGCCAACGGTGAATCACCCCTTCGAGGAGAAGTCCATCATGGCGGCACAAGACAGGAGATGATGTCTCTAGTGACGGGAGGGACGAACACCGTGATCCCCGTAACCTAGCGCTCCTATCTATGCTATCGGATGAGCGGGTTTGAATGGGCTCCACCTACCGTGGAGCTCGACGCCCGACGTTGGCGGGCAAAGGCGCTGCGCGGAGGGGAGGGCGACACTCTCCGGCGGACCGAGGACGGGGCCGAGGTTACATGGACGGGATGGAGGCATCCGGAGGCGGCGTAAATGGTTTTCAAAACTCGGTCGAGGCGGGACGGGTCACGAGGGGTTGTTGCCGCCGTGGTGAACACTAGCTCGAACGCGCCGCGCCGTGTGTGAACCGCGGACACCGCTGCCGGGTTCCAAAGGTGACCTCAACGGCACAGAATAGCGCCGCCTTCGCCGACAAGCCTCGAGGTGGCAAGGTAAGAAAGAAGGGAGAGAGTTCAGCCCGAGAGGCGGCTAACTATAGCCATGCCTACCGGGTGCTCACGCGCCATGGTGCGGGTGGCTGCTACACGCGGAGAATTAATGGTAGACACTGAAACGTAAGTGAGCATTATAACACACCTGATTATATTACAACTAATTAAAACATCTCGGTCTTCGCTCCATCCGGATCTACGCTTTCTTGAACATCACCGCTAGGTAAGGATCGAACATATGCACACCATATATGCATCACCTACAACGCGTGCACACTTCCAAAAGCTACCAAAAGTTGTTATATCTAGCTAGGCGCCACCGCAATCAGGAGCAACTCCCCGCATTGGAAGAACGGTACACTCATGCCCACAAGCCATCAACGAAGAACAGTAGACTCGTCGCTGATCCCGCGACCGCCGCTGCAGTACACTCCCCCACGGTTGCCTTTCCACGCCCGAGCTCCGACCATCCCGGCACGCCACGGCGCAAGACGCCGTGATGAAGATGCCCGTGTTGGCGAGGCAGCCGGGCGGTTGGGCCAGCAGGGAGGCGATGGAGAAACCGAAAACCCGCCGATACGGCGCCACCATCGCTCGTCGCTCAACATCGCGATTGCCAGGCGCGGAGGCGTGCTTATCGGTGCCCCCCACGCCATTGCGTCACGCGTCGCCGATCCCCCGCAACACCTTTTCGTGCAAAGGTCGCCGTCGCCGGCGTCGGTGTTCATCCTATAGAGCAAGGGCGTGTATGCGGCGGCGAGTTCATGCCCGCATCGGCGGTGTCGCGCGAAGATGTCGGCCGGCGCGGACAGGCGCTGACCATCGACGGTCAGGCGAAACGAGCCTGCTCGAAGCACGCCTACGGGTTGCCGGCGATGGCGAGATTGGTGATTTGGGGCGCCATTCCTCGCTCGCTGGAAAACCCGGCCCGGTGGGATGCTCTGGTCCACCATGGCGTCGCCAAGACACCGCCATCCGCTACGTGTGTGGGCAGAATGGTGAGGTCGCCCATGGGATCTGCCGCTCCTGGCGACGCAGATGGCAACCAATGCAAGCATCTCCCGACGGAAGCCACCGCATGGTCTTGTGGCCGAGGCCGGCGTGGTGCCGGGCGGCGGTGGTGTATGCGATGGAAGGCGTGCGCGTGAAGCTGCTTATAGCGGCGACGGCGACGATTTCCAGATAGATGTAGCCGGGCGCGGAAGTGACTTCGCGCTCCAATTCGCGCAGCGCGAGAGGTGGCGGACGACGTCGAGAGTAGACTCCGCACAAGCGCCGCTTTATTACACACGCGGCTTTTAGTATCACGTGCCCTCAAGACCGAAGTGCGTAACCCAATACCCGCAAACGTGGAGTACTCCTCCGTCCAAAAAAAAACGCAATTCTTTGACCTTTCAAAATCTAATTTGACCATTCGCTTTTATTTGAATAATGTATATAAAAATTATCAATTTTGTTATGACTTATTAGATCATTAAAGATATTATAACAATAGCTAATTTATTTTGAAATTTACACAAATATGTTGAGCAAGACTAATAGTCAAATTAGATTTTGAAAAGGTCAAAAAATTACGTATTTTTTTATGAACGGAGGGAGTATCACTCACGCCTTTACACAACGCTGGTCAACGGATGACATCCCTATTAAGCAATGTGGATCCACTCCACTCGGTTGACTTTTCACAAAGTGCGTAATCTTGACACCAAGCATGCATTGCACCGACGTTGTGATATTCAGAATTACCACAATAATAACATTGCATCGGGCATTACATGTTTACAAAGATACATGAGAACACATCCAATGACAACATAGACAAGAGACGTAATAATAAACATGTTCGTCTTCCTCATCAAGTTCTCCAAAGATCTGCTCCAAGTTTTTCTTCTTGGTGTCACCACTTGGACCGCCTTAATTTGAAGCTTCTTCTTCATCCAAAGACCGACTCCTCTTTCCAATTCGAAGGGCAAACGGCTATGATGCCAAGATCCTTCAAGACCTCAAAGTATTCCTTTTCAAATCGGTAGTAATGACACCGCCGCTTATTAGGTATGAAAAGCAGGCACAAAAATTAGTGCAAAACTAGGGGCGTGGAGGCCCGGGACAACACGCCAACACTTCCTAACGAAATACTCACCCCATTTCCTAGCACACTTGAAGTAGAGTCGGTCGCGGTTATCACCATCCTTCTTGGTCCGCGCCTCCACCACCCGAGCAAGACCGCTGATCCGGACAACCGATGAGCGGGAACCCGCTAAGGTCACCAACCGGATCCCATTGAAGCCTATTCCTTCGCCAGTCCACCTCCGCACGACTCCGCCAAAGGAGACCGAGACATCGGCCGGAGCTCGGGGGGAGAAGGGATGGAAGAGAGCGAGAGATGGAATGAATCGCGAGAGGCGTAGGCGTATACCGAGGGAGAGCAAACGCAGTAGTAGATCCCGACAGACGGCCCCTCCACGGTGTGCACTATGACCCGACAGCGGGGCGGCCCCACCACGCGCCACCGCGGCTGAAGTGGCTTCTCTTTCACGTAAATAATACTATTCAATCAGCCCAAAATCAGCCGAACAAACTTATTATACTCCCTCAGGGATGGTATTAGAAGTCGTTTTGGACAAGGTTTGGGTCAAACATCGGGAATATAAATCATCAATAACTTTTAAGTTGTTGAGTTTGTAAATGTAAAAATTATATGAGTAGATTTGTCTAAAAAAAATACTTTGATAAAAGTATACATATATCACATCTCCATAAATATTTTTATAATAATAAGCGGTCAAAGTTATGTTTTGGAGACCGTGTTGCTATCCTAAACGACTTCTAACCATCCCTGAGGGAGTACGCTTTACTTGTGCCCGCCCAATTTTTTTCGCTCACGATTTTTTACGCGTAGAGCCTTTACAAAACTCAAAAAATTTTACCCGCCTCGTCACACAGC
Source organism: Hyparrhenia diplandra (assembly GCA_015847255.1). Classification (NCBI taxonomy): domain Eukaryota; kingdom Viridiplantae; phylum Streptophyta; class Magnoliopsida; order Poales; family Poaceae; genus Hyparrhenia; species Hyparrhenia diplandra. The sequence goes on from JADLZK010008271.1 coordinate 13,628, forward strand.
AAAAGCGATTCATTTTGATCGGGGTTGTTTGGTTCCTAGCCACACTCCTCTGTGTGACTCTAGGGTTTCGGCCGCCTCATCAGCCCGCCACACCGGGCCGCCCGGCGATCCGCGCCATTCAAGCCGACGCCGCCCGCCAAATGACCTCCTTCTCCGACGGCTTCTTCCTCCACCGAGGCCGGCCGCCATTCTAGGGTTTGATATCTAGCCCATCAATCTTGTGCGTGCCCATCATTCTTGAACTACGGTTTGTTAGATTCCACTATTCCCGAACTACCTTTTTTCGTTTTTTCCGTGATCATTGCCTCCTGAAAGCCTGTTCGCTTGTGTTTAATATATAGTATTCTCTGTACGTGAGAGAGAATAAGCCGAAACAAGATGAAGCAAGCACAAGCGAACAGTCGACTAGTCCTCACATACCGCCTATTACGCATGTAATTGAACTATAATTTTATCCTCATAATATGGATATAATTGAGTTGTACATACTTGAACTTGACACCTCATCGCTACGAGGCCCGACCGCTACTATATATAACTACAATGTTGTTGTTATCCACCGCCGCTTATTTTCTTTATAGATGAATATGCATGCTCAAGTAAACACGACGCCCTCAGAGTACTATAGGTATCTTGTCATACAAAAATGTGCATATTAAATGAACCACCACGAAACTATAGTGATTTGTGCCCCGAGAGTTTGTTTCGCTTGTTTCATAGTATCCCGTGAGAGAATAAGCTGAAACAAGATCAAGCAAGATTGCAAGAACAAGCAAACAGGGCTCTCGTCTACTCCTCATACACGCCTATTACGTAATTGAATCAGTATAATCAGTATCCTCGGATGGATGTATTGAGTTGTACATACCGAACTTGACACCGCCTACTACATTAATGTTGTTACCTTTGTGTTTTTGTTTTAGGAGACCGCAACTACTACTGCTATTTTCTTTATAGATAAATATACATGCTCAAGAACAATGATCGCTCCTATTAAATGAAATGTTACTAAACCGCAGTTTGTCTATACTATTCTATTCCTGAACTACATTTAATTTATTTTGTGTTCTCAGGACTCGCGGGTTCTTGTAGTCCTAATAGACCCGCCTATTGCAGAATAGAAGCGTATAATATTAGCCTCACATGGATACTTGGTGATTTCCATCCAACACCAACAAAGCAGGCATCAACGCGCCATCCGGTGTCGCCTGAATTTTTCGGTCGCCGCCACGAAGTGAGGAAATGTGATAATTTCGCCGCTTATTTTCTTCATAGATGAATACACAAGATCGAGAACACTAAGCTCTGCCGAAAGTACTACTATTATCTTGTCTTACAAAAATTTTCATGCTAAACTTAACCGTTGCTAAACTACGTTTCTTTATATTCTTCTATTCTGAACTACTTCCTCTCGCTAGTTTGTAAAAGTCGCTTTGACTTTTTTGGTACATCCATTTAGCTATGTATCTAGATACAATAATATGCCACGGATACATAGCAAAATGGACTAACCAAAAAAAGTCAATGCGACTTACAATTTGGAACGGAGGGAGTGTAATTTTTTTGTGATCTCGTGCCTCTATCCATTAGAGTGGCTATTTTTTTTTATTTGGTTCGCCAAACTTAACGCAACCCTCCTCCTTTACCCGGGTTTGGGACCCTGTTCGGTGGTGAAGCTACTTCGATTGATTTCCATCCAACAAAAGTAGGCATCAACGCATCATCCGGTGTCGCCTGAATTTTTTCGGTCGCGGGGAAGTGAGGAAAGGTGATAATTTCGCCGCTTATTTTCTTCATAGATGAATACAAAAGCTTGAGAACACTAACAAGGGCATCCAAGTACTACTACTATCTTGTCTTACAAAAATTTTCCCACTAAACGAACCGTTGCTAAACTACTGAGGTTGTTTCTATTCCTCTATTCTCGAACTACTTCTTTCGTTTTTTGTAAGTGCTTTGACTTTTTTGGTACATCCATTTAGCTATGTATCTAGATACAATAATATGCCCGGATACATAGCAAAATAGACGAACCAAAAAAGTCAAAGCGACTTACAATTTGGAACGGAGGGAGTGCAATTTTTGTGATCTCGTGCCTCTCGTGGATTGTGTAGTCCTCACAGTCGCCTATTACGAATTGAATCAGTATAATATTAAGGCCTTGCTAATTTCCGTGTGACTGGAAATTTTCAAACTGTTCAGCGACGAAGCTTTTTTTTTAGATAATGGATGAGAAAACATCCGGCCTCTACATCCGAGGATGTACCACGACCGATTATTACAAGTCTTTGGATAAAAAGGTAGAGCAAAACAAGTTTCTAAAAACGGATAAAGAGAACTAAAGCAAATGATAAATGTGCTTCCACCCTTTATAGGGAAACTCCAAAGTAAACACTTCTAGTTTTACGCTAATTAGCGAGAGTGTGTTCTTGTCTTGTTCATCATTTGCAACTAGACTCAGCATCGCAGCCCAATAGGCTCATCGAAAAATTACCTTCGACAACGAGAAAACTTTCATTTTGATAAAGATAATATCGTTTCGACAAATAAACCAAATGGCCCAAAGATATAGCCTGTGACGCCAACCCAAATTAAGTTTCTAATCCTTTTATTCGATTAGTAGGCCATGTACCAAATATATGGCTTATGTAGATCTAGGCTGGTTTAGGCCAGTAGCATAAAAGATGATCCTCCATACCGTTTTGAATACGGACAATCTAGGAATAGGTGTTGGATGGTCTCATTCATATTACTACCAACACATTTTCGCTTCCTTTTTGATTTTTGCCTAGTGAGGAAAGGCGATAATTCTGCCGCTTATTTTCTTCATAGATGAATACACGAGCTCAAGAACACCGACCGCTCTCGTCGAGTACAACTATCTTGTCTTACGTAAATTTTCCTACTAAAACTAACCGTTGCTAAACTACGCTTTGTTTATATTCTTCTATTCCTAAACTACTTCCTCTCCTCCGGTTTTTAAGTCGCTTTGAGTTTTTTGTACATCCATTTAGCTATGTATCTAGATACAATAATATGCCTGGATACATAGCAAAATGGACGAACCAAAAAAAGTCAAAGACTTTACTTACAATTTGGAACGGAGGGAGTGCAATTTTTTGTGATCTCAGGCCTCTGTCCATTAGAGTGGCTATTTTTTACGCTGGTTCTCCAAACTTAATGCAACCCTCCTCCTTTACCCGGGTTTGGGACCCTCGTTCGTGTGACCAAGCTACTTGAGTGATTTCCATCCAACAAAGAGCATCAACGGTGTCGCCTGAATTTTTCAGTCGCCAAGAAGTGAGGAAAGGTGATAATTTCGCCGCTATTTTCTTCATAGATGAATACACAAGCTTGAGAACACTAAGCGCTTCCTGGTCGAAAGTACTACTACTATCTTGTCTTACAAAAATTTTCCCACTAAACGAATCGTTGCTAAACTACGGGTTGTTTATATTCCTCTATTCTTGAACTACTACTTTTTGTTTTAAAATGCTTTGACTTTTATGGTACATCCATTTAGCTATGTATCTAGATACAATAATATGCCCGGATATATAGCAAAATGGGACGAACCAAAAAGTCAAAACTTTAATTTACGCTTTGGAACGGCGGAGTGCAATTTTTGTGATCTCGTGCCTCAGGATTGTGTAGTCCTCACAGATCGCGCCTATTCTGTAATTGAACTATATAATATTAGGGCCTTGCTAATTTCGGTGACTGAAATTTTCAAATCTGCTCAGCGACGAAGCTTTTTTTAGATAATGGATGAGAAAAACATGCGGCCTCTACATCCGAGGATGTACATAGCCGCTATTACAAGTAGTGGATAAAAAGGTAGAGCAAAACAAGTCTTTAAAAACAGATAAATAGAACTAAAGCAAATGATAAATGTGCTTCCACCCTTTATAGGAAACTCCAAAGTAATCACTTTTCGCTTCTAGTTTTACGCGCTAATTAGCGAGAGTGTGTTCTTGTCTTGTTCATCACGCCGCGAATGGGCTCAATCAGTACGCAGCCAATAGGCTCATCTCGAAAATAACCTTCGACAACGAAAACTTTCATTTTGTTAAAGATAATATTGTTTCGACAAAGCGCCAAATGGCCCAAAGCAGATGGTTGTGACGCCAACCCAAATCAAGTTTCTAATCCTTTTATTCTCGATTAGTAAGCCATGTACCAAACATATGGCTTATGTAGATCTAGGCTGGTTTAGGCCAATAGCATAAAAGATGATCCTCCATACCGTTTTTCGAATACGGACAATCTAGGAAAATGTGTTGGATGGTCTCATTCATATTACAACCAACACATTTTCGGCTTCCTTTCCAGTTTTCCTAGTGAGGAAAGGCGATAATTCTCTTTATTTATTTTCTTCATAGATGAATACACATGCGCAAGAACACCGACTACTGGCCGAAAGTACTACTACTATCTTGTCTTACAAAAATTTTCCTACTAAACGAACTGTTGCTAAGTTACAGTTTGTTTATATTCTTCTATTCCTGAACAACTTCCTCCGCTTCAGTTTGTAAGTCACTTTGACTTTTTTGGTACATCCATTTAGCTATGTATCTAGATACAATAATATGCCCGGATACATAGCAAAATGGACGAACCAAAAAGTCAAAAGCGACTTACAATTTGGAACGGAGGGAGTGCAATTTTTGTGATCCATTGCCTCTGTCCATTAGAGTGGCTATTTTTTACTTTGGTTCTCCAAACTTAACGCAACCCTCCTCCTTTACCCGGGTTTGGGACCTCTATTGGTGACCAAGCTACTTGCTGATTTCCATCCAACGGCGGGCATCAACGGTGTCACCTGAATTTTTTTCGCCGCCGAGGAAGTGAGGAAAGGTGATAATTTCGGGCCGCTTATTTTCTTCATAGATGAATACACAAGCTTGAGAACACTAACTGCTACGTAAAGTACTACTACTATCTTGTCTCTAAAAAAAGATAAAGAGAACTAAAGCAAATGATAAAGAGAACTAAAGCAAAACAAGTCTCTAAAACAGATAAAGAGAACTAAAGCAAATGATAAATGTGCTTCCACCCTCTATAGGGAAACTCCAAAGTAATCACTTCTAGTTTTTCGCTAATTAGCGAGAGTGTGTTCTTGTCCTGTTCATCACGCCGCGAATCGGGTCAAGCATCGCGACCAATAGGCTCATCCGAAAATAACCTTCGACAACGAGAAAACTTTCATTTTGTTAAAGATAATATCATTTCAAATACCAAATGGCCCAAAGATATAGCCGCGGACGCCAACCCAAATCAAGTTTCTAAACCTTTTATTTCGATTAGTAAGCCATGTACCAAACATATGGCTTATATAGATCTAAATTTGGTTTTGGCCAAGAGCATAAAAAGATGATCCTCCATACCGTTTTCGAATACGGACAATCTAGGAAAAGGTGTTGGATGGTCTCATTCATATTACAACCAACACATTTTCGGCTTCCTTTCCAGCTTTTTCTAACATTTTATTTGTTCTCCGCCTCGATTGGTTTGTTTAGTCCTCATAAGAAAGCCTATTATAGAATTGAACTATATAATTTTATCCTCACATGGATATTTTCGGTTGTAGATATCTGAACTTGACACCGAAAGTGTTACTATAATGTTGTTATCTCGTGTGGTTTTGTCATAGAAAACTGCAACTACCGCTGCTTATTTTATTTATAGAGATGAATATCGTGCTCAAGATAGAACAATGATCGCACCTTTTCCTCGCCCTAGAACTGCTTCGGTGAAGCTTTGTCGTGTGTGCCGCTATTGACGACCTTTCGAAAATGGTAAGTCTGCGGCTATGTGATATACAAACCCTACTTATTGTTAGCTTTTTGCTTAGTGCTAGCCGTTGACTTCTCTGTGTAACCTAAAATGCATTTTGATGTAGGTGTCTCGTTGGCACATTTACAACATCATCGGCAACGAAACAACTTATTCTCTAGAGGATGGCCGGAGAGCTACATATGAAGAGACAGAGCAAGAGATAGATGATGGTACCACGTGGGGGCAAAGAGAGAGATGATGGTACCACAGGGGCGTTGAGGATTTTTTCTTGGAGAGGGGCAGCCATCCGCTTTCGGTAAGGCGAGCGCGAGGGTCGGGACACACACAAGGTGGCCGAAGGCAAGATAGTTGTCACGGCGCTCAAGCCGAACGGGTTTCCCATCGAGAAGGTGGCCATGCTAAGAATGAAGAGACTTTGCCGGGTCCGATTGCTAGACAAAAGGTCCCCTTGCTCACATATTCAGTCTCTTCCTTAAGCCGCAACAAAGGAATTGTTATTTGAGAACCGTGTCCGTAATTAATTGGAGTTTGTAGGCAACTTAAGGCGCATAGCATATATGAAGCCGCTGTGGCGCCAAGTAGGCAAAAGTTTTAGGACCTTCAAAAGCGATCTAGTGTGGAATTACGTCATGAAGGGGTTGGATGCCACGGTGAAGCACCCATACATCACCAAGGATGATTGGGCAGCTTTTCGTTGAAGCGAAGAGCAACAAAGAGGCACCGGGCAACAAGTGAGAGATACAAGCGGCTTAGGGAGAAGAACAAGCATGACCACTTTGCCCGGGTACAGGAGGTTATGAGGCAAAGTTCGAAGTGTGGGAGAAGGAGGACACTTACTTACTCCACAATAGCATCAAGAATCCTTGGCATGAATTTCCGGTGAACCGCGCTCGGCATTTTTTTGCGTGTAACGGTGCAGCTGGTCGTCGTAATAAGGCTACAATTGTTTGGTCGGTGAAGAGTCTCGGTCTTTATCCGGAGAAGGTTTTAGAGAAGACCGCCCGTGCTTCTTCCGAGGGCACCGGTGTAAGGGAAAGAGATATGCTCACGAGAGGTCTGGGCACCCGTGAGCGGGAGCGAGGCGTGTGCGTGGTATGTCTAGTATGACTGGTTGGAAGTTTTGGCGGCTTGCGCCCGACATGTACGTAAAGAGGAAGTCTCCAGTGCATTGGCCGAAGCATATAGAGAAGAGTTTGGACCTCAACTAGATGAGCTCCGCGGCTAAGGTGGCGGCGTTGGAATCGGGAGGACATGGTTCCGCCGCCAACACCCCTAAGCCGTGTAGGTGGTGTGAAAAGTTGCGTCGCGAAGCCGATTCGATTGGATCTTTGCGGTTGAGATACTTTCCACGTCGGCACCATGTACCCTTGCGGTGAAGACTCGAGGTTATCCGGTTGAGGTAGCAAGGGGAATGGTATACCCGAATCAACTACATCTTAAAGGTCAACCAATACCGGAAGGACATTCTATTGTTTTTATTGATCATGTAACTCCCGGTTTTGAGGCTACACTCATGGATCCGCCGACAAAGTATATTAAAACTCTTAGCGGGCTATGTGTAAGATGATCCGGTGGAGTAGAGCCCGTCTTCTTCGTACCATTCCTAAAGCTCTCTTCTTTTACCGCCCCAAAACCTCCATTGCCTGCTTACGCCGCCTCAATGAAAGTCAATCTAAGGGACCGTATGACACGCAGGCTTAAATGGGAATGGCGGCAATGATCGAGTCCTCTCGGGCTGCAATGGATGGGAATGCGGCGACTTCGCCGCATGCCAATGACGGTCGAGTGCCTTGCGAGTGCATCGCCTAACGATGTGGAAACCGGCTCGTAAAGGCAAGGATGACCGGAGTGCCTCGCAGCCGTAGGGGCCGAGAATGCGGGGAGTGGCTCGCGCATGACAAGAATGTCGAGTGCCTCTCGAGTGCAGGGTGCCGAGAATCAAGCGTGGCTCAACGGCCGGGACGGCAAGGTCCAAACAAGCATGTTTCGGGCAAGAAGCATGGAGGTCCAAACAAGAATGTACAAAGTAAGTAGTGCTTCACTTGGAGTTCTACGGACTCGCACGTGTTTCCATTCAGTGAATAACCACCGTGTTTCATATGTTTGCGATTGCCGTTAAGCCCGATGAAAAGACATGTGGGTTCTACACGCCCACCACTTCTCGGCCGCGATGAAACAAGTTCATCCGGACCGTCACAAGGTAACTTTCGAAGTCGCAGCTCCATCATGTGCCTACCTTTGTTTGGCAATAAAGACCATGTGTACAACGAACACTTATGCCTACCTTTCTTTGTATTAGGATTTCGATTTGTCCGGAAATTCGATTAATTTGGAGGATATTAGAGAGGAGATCGCCAAGTTTGTTATGGAAGAGATCATCAGCCTCGGCGCAGTATTCGTTTCGCGGAACCGTGAGTTCCTTCGTTTCCCTTTGCCGCATGACGATCAAGTGGATACATGCATTTGAACTGTGTTATTTGTGTTGTGAACAATGCGTGTGGCGTGCCCCGAACAACCGGGTATGTCTCGTGTGAAGAACATTCTCGAGATACACATGAATTTTCGAGAGATACACATGAATTTTAAGAAATACACATGAATTTTCCATCCGCAGCGCCCCGCCATTTGTTTGTGATTGGACACGGTATGCGTCTCTAGTCTCCCGACAAGATGGGACCCATCTTAACATGTGCGTAATAACCGAATAAGTACGGACCACCGCTGCTAACCAGCGTCGTGGGTTTCGAATAGTTTCGTCGCGTGAATCCGTCCGTAATATCTAAATTATTAACGCGGGTGTTTCCGATGCGCCCGCGGAACCACCGTCTCAGTAGTCTCGGCGTCGGGCCTGTCGAGCACCGGGTAAACGCGTCACGAAATAGAAACCTCGACGCGACACGCAAAAGGGGACACGCATCCGTAATTTCCCGGTAGCTTACGCCGAGCATCCGCTACAAGCGCCCGAAAATGCGGAACGATTTACGATCGAAAAAAAACGAGCTCGTAAACTGTTTTAAAGCTGGGCGTGACACGTGGTGGACAAAATGAACGCTGCGTAAAAAAGGGTTACGGAACTATAGACAGCAATCTAAGCACGGCGTCTGTAAATGAAGCGTAAACCACGCACCACGGGTTTGGCGTATGTCAGAATCTCGCCCGTATATACGCTCGGTTATCGTCCCCGCACGGGTCCAGTATTTTTACTAATGCTTTACGAGACGGTTCATCGGCGGGCGTGCGTGCGGTGTACCGCGATTCAGGCGCGTGGTACGCCGCGACGCGCCTCGACTTTGCGCGTCATTGTTACTGACGCAGCTTTTTGTAAAATGGGTCTGCGTGCGATCGAAGCTTCTACGCAGTAGATGTCGCTAACGGGCGTCACTACTTTTGGACGCTGCATGCCGACATCGATGCCGCTGGGTCCGTGACGCTTCTAGAGGTACGGTCGCATCTTAGGAAATCATGTCGTCAGAATATCGTAGACCACGATCGAGCAAATCCCCGGATCACGAGACGTTCCACGGCGCGTGTGTAACAAGGGGCTCACTACTGACGGGAAGTTTGAGACGACGAAATCCCGTCAGATAAAGCTCATTGCGACGCCGCTTCTGGACAGTGCAGAAGTCGACATTTAGAGACCCTAATGGGCGACGGCGCTGCGACTAGAAGCCCTCAACGCGCGAACAGTAGAGGCCTTTTTTTACATAGTGACCGCTTGGGCCAAATCCGGCGACCCCCCCTCTCGCCGGTGATCTGCGCCATCTTTAGTGGTGGATCCGAGGAGGCGACACACACCACTCGCAGACCCTACCGTTGTTCTCGCAGCGACTTTCGCGTCATCGCTTTATCGTTGTTTATGCTCCACCGTCCACCCCGTCCGATGACGCCGATGGCTTGGGAGCAGCCCATGGCGTCGGGGTGGCCTCGAAGATGCTTCTCCGGACCATTTTTCCCAATATTTGGTTGGGTCTCACTGCTCCCACTCTAGGGCCTCCGTCAGGGCAACCTCTATCCTCTCCCTATGGTCCTCATTGATCTGCCGCCAGCGGTTTGACCTAGGTAGGTCATGGCCGCGCCCGATGTTGTGTTTGATGTTTTTTTGGATGTTGTTAGGATGTGTTGCAACCATATGTTTGAATTGTTTCATTTGTTTGACTTTATGTTTCAATTGTTTCATGCGGATGTTGTGAAAAGTGGATCGAGATGTTGCATTTGTTGCAATGGTTGTACCCATATGTTGCAAGTGTCGATCTCCAATATTTCAAATTTTCTACTTTTTTTATGTATATGTTACGTGTGTTTTAGACGGATGTCTAAAGTGTTTCATTTGTCTTTTTATTTGCACGTGCTACATTTGCATGTTTCAAATGTAGATCGAGATGTTGTACATGTTGCATTGGTGTTTCAAGTATGTCCCAAATGTTTCATCTATTTTTGACATATTATCTTCATGCGTATGTTTCAATTGTATTTCAAGCGTGTTTTTCTAGTGTTTCAGAATGATGTTTAAATTGTTTCAACTACCTTCATATGTATATTTCAACCGTTGTCTCGCATGTTTCAAAAATAGATCAGGTGTTGCATCTTTATCTCCCACCTTCTTCTACATGCGCTCCCCCATGGTCGAGGGGGGTCGTTTGGAGCTCCCGCATGGCTAGGCCGGGTCGAGCTCAAGCTCCCCATGCCCCAGGCTAGGAGCGCTTCCACCGCGTGCTCGCACTTGAGATCGGGGTCGGCGGAAGCTCCCCCCATGTCCAATTGGGGAAGAGGAAGCGATTGGAGGTGTGGTATGTCCGCACATTGTGGCCCACGCTGAATTCTCATGTTTGGTTTTGGCAATTGATGCAACCTCTTTATGCTAATCCTCTACTCTAAGTGTGCTTTTGAGATAGGATAGCATAGATGGTGTGGAGCTACATGATCATGGACTAAATGGCTATGACGTCTACCATCTTATCTTAGTGTTGTTGTAGAAATTTTTATTAGGTATTCACCCCACCCCCACCTAGACATTTAGGACCTTTCACCCGCCGCGACCGGGCGTGGGGCACCCGAACACGGGACGAATGGGGAAGAAGATGCGATTGAAGGCATGGGGCATCTAGACATCATGGGCCGCGCGACGTCAGCCCACATGCGGGGAGTACGGACGTCTAGCCGGTGGTGTCTCCGTTTAGATTATCGCCTCTACTGGTTACCTATTATGCATGTCTTGATGTTGATGTTCGGCCGCTGCCTTGTAGGACTCACTCGACAACGAGAATAGGTAACGATGTTGATGCCATCCCACTGGACTGTCCAGTGAGGCAAGAACTCCTGGAAATCTTCAACAGACACAATTTAACGACGACCAACACATACGGCAAGGCCAAAGCAAGCACATGTAGCGAATTGGCGTATAGTCTAATGGTAGGACAGTCCAGTGGAATGCTACCCACCGGGGTTCAAATCCTAGTGCTCGCACCTTTTTCTGAAATTTTCCCATGATTTATCGGTGTTATGCATTCAGTGGTAAGCGACGTTCCCGTCGACGACGAGGCACCAATGGTGACTTCGGGAATCTCCATATCTGTCGGGCGCTCGGTCCTTTGGAGGTGCTCATAGGGGTAGGGTTTGCGACGCCTATTCATAGGGGGGTGAGTGTGTGCGTGCGTGTTGTGAATGTCTCAAGCGTTGTCGCGTGTAATTCTCAAAAAAAGCAAGCACATGTACAAACAGATGGCTTAGCTTCTCAGCGCGTTCGACCTTATTTCGGGGTAGGGTTTGCGCGACGTGGTATTCATAGGGGGTGAGTGTGCGACGTGTTGTGAGTGTCTGCGTTGTAGATCGTGTAATGCTAAAAAAAAGCAATCACATGTACAAACAGATGGCTTAGCTTCTCAGGCGTTGCCAACCTTATTTCCCTCTGTCCCGCCCGACACATAATCACCAATCAAATATCGTATATGTTCTAATCTACTGCACCAATATAGATAACCTCCACTAGGAGTTATCTAGACATTGAGTTATGTCACCTAAGCAGCCCCACCCGGTCCGTTGACAAAGAGCCAAAAGAAAAACGTGCATTTCCTCCGTGGACACAAAGAGGCGCGCAGAGTCTCGCGGTTGCTGGTACACAAGCACTTGTGATTCTCCTCCAGCTGTAGTGCTCCACCGATCCTGCCTCCTGCCCTCCCCAGTAGCTATCTCGCATCGTTACTATGGAGCATTAACTGCACCTACCATCCAACAATCAGAGATGGGAAAGGCCGAACGTAATTTTTCTCCACTTACGTACTCTCTTTGTCCCATAACGTTTGTCGCCTGCTTCCGCTTTCAGAAACAACTTTGATAAATTATATATTAAAAAATATTAATATTTATAATACATAGTTAGTATCATTGGAAAGATCTTTGAATCTAGTTTTTTAATAAATTTATTTGAAGATACAAATGTGGCACATATTTTATACAAATCGAGTTAAAACTTATGGTATGAAAACCGAAAACGACAAATATTTTAGGGACGGAGGGAGTATGCTTTATAGCTGCTAAGGCTATCCGCACTCATGTTTCTCTATTTTCTTACTCTATACATCCTTGGCCATCAAGATTTCTTCTTTACAAAGACCATCTCCCTCGCACTCATGTCTTCTTTATATCTCTACTCTATACCAACTACTATCAATGGGCCCACTTAAAATTTTATCTAAATATATCCATTTGACATCTAGTTTTGAAGCATTTATTGAAAACAAATTTAATGGTGTAATCGAAATTCAATTTGGTTTCTGGGTTTATGAGTTATAACGTTTTTTTTGTTGCACTCACGCCTTCTTTTATATCTCTACTCTATACCAACTACTATCAATGGGCCCACTTAAAATTTTATCTAAATATATCCATTTGACATCTAGTTTTGAAGATTTATTCAAAACAAATTTAACGGTGTAATCGAAATTCAATTTGGTTTACTGGTTTATGAGTTATAACGTTTTTTTTGTTTCTTAAAACTGTGGGACCCAGCGTTGATGCTCTGACATCCACAACTTTTCTCTCACGCGCGTGTTTTGGTGGGGGCCACAGCAGTCTGTACAGAGAGTCCTGTACCGCGGTAAATATGGCGCAAGATTGCTGCTGTCCCGTGCCACATTGGCTGGTACCGTAGACCGGTGCAGCACTTTTTGCTGTAAAAGTCTGACCTGGAGCCAGGTGGAGCCGTAGCGCAAGGTTACAGGCCCCAGTGCAGAGAGCCTAAGCTAGGGTATATATATACTGCTATACATTGTTGAGAATTTGGTTTCCATGCGACCACCAATTCTTTCCTACGGTGGGCTTTGCTTGATATATTGTTGATGCTATCTGTTCGAAGATGACAGAAGCCAATGATCAAGACTCAAGATGCAGATCTTTTGATGCAAAATTCCACAGCAGCCGGCCGTCAGACATGCATACTTAAAAAACTTTTGTCGTCCGCAGTTTCAAAGCTTCCTCTCAATTGTTGCTGAACCCTATCCAACGTTTCTTTTAGTTTCTGATGACATGAACCTCTAACATACATCGTCTACATTGTATAGTAAGTAAATAATATTTTCTCTCACGCTCTTTATCCTGTTTGATGAGAAACATCTTTAGATTTCTAATTGCTCGCTAACTGTTGGTCTTCCATGTCAACTACAAGAAATATGTTTTACATGACAGATCACTTTGATCACAAACAATCGAAAATATGTCGGTCACATCATTAGTTTGTCTTGCAATAATTTATAACCAACCATAGCGAGCAAGCATTTTATCATATGGCGATGTCTTCTATAAAAGAAGATTCACACATTAAAATATGTTCTTTTATCCAGGATAGTTCTAGAATTGATTGTAATCCCCATCAACTATCGCTAATTCTCATAGAAACACGTGAAAAAAAATCTATTGCATTCCCGCGGCAACGCACGGGTAATCCTCTAGTTTCTATTATCTCAAGTCACCATTGTTTATGAAGAGCGTTGTGGCTTATTTTGAATCTGGGAAATTGTTCAAGTCGTTAAATGGAAATTTCAAACTTATTTTTAAAAAAATTTTAAGACTTATATTATTCAGTATCTAAACTTGAATTAGAGTGCAAATATATCCTTATGTGAAATCCTAGATCTACCACGGATGATGGAACATATATGTACGGGACGAACTCAGGGTCCATGACAAGACGACAAACCAACTGTCGCTCGCGTCTATGCGTACATATGCATATGCATGCACTGAGGCCTTGTTTAGATGGCTAAAAATCAGTAACCGAATGTCACATCGCATTAATCGTAACACGTTTCGTTTTGTTAGTGGTAAATATCATCCTACCATGGAGTAAATAGGCTCAAAAGAATCGCCTCGCAATGTACATCTAAACTGTGTAATTAGTTATTTTTTACCTATATTTAGTACTCCAAATATATGTCTTTTGGTGTATTTAATGTGATGTGATGGAGAGAAAGTGAGAAAAAAGGTTAGAAATTTTAGCCATCTATCGATCGCTTCATGAGATATTAAATAAAGCGTGATTAAGGTACGGTATTTTTTTTTTCTATTCTTATCCAATCTTTGCAATATTGCATTGGTTATGGTTCTTTTCTCACATATATATAGACACCTATTTTTATCCTAATTAAGGTCCTGAACACTACTCATCTCATTGTCATCTTTACTGATATATGCATTAAGAGGTTATAATAATAGATAGTAACCATGGAGTTGGAATCTTATCGAAGATAATCATGCAGTAAGTATTAAATATGCAAGTTTTGAGTCTAAGAGTATAAAGTTTAAATGGGCCTGCAATCTGGCCCGTCTAGATTGCTGCTGCTAGCCCTTGGGCTGCTATCTGGGTCAGATACGTGAAAGCGTGATCGATACTACCAAACACCTCTCTCCCTTCGCTCTTGAGCTCTCTACAGCTGTGTTACTGTGATATTATTATTCTGCTGCTTCCTGAGAGAGAAATGTTTCATAGCTGTTCCTTCCCTCCTCGTTCGTCTACACCTGATTTAATAGAGAGCGCTGGACACGAGATCGATCTGAGGCCTCTAGTTTCGTGCATTAGTTGTAGCATTTGCAGTCGTGTTACGATCGAGGAGCAAGGAGGATGTCCTCCGGATGATGCAGGTGTGTGAACTTTTGCTTCTTTTCTACTCAAACCACCATTCTTCTTGTTTCTTGTTTTGGCTGCCATTTTCCTCCTGCAGATGGAGACAACTTTTGCTTGTGTTTGCAGCAAGCGTTGTGTTGTGTCCCCTTCCAAGTCACCTGGCTGCAGCAGTCCTACCATGTTTTTGTATCTTGAAAATACCACTGTTCTGGTTTTTTTTTTTTTGACGTTTTCCTTCCCCATTCCAGACATTGATGCTAAGAGTCAACATAAACTGTGATGAGTGCGAGAAGAAGGTCGAGAAGACACTCCACAAGATCGACGGTAGGCGGTGACATGCCGTCGGGCGCCGAGATGCTGCTGGCTGCTCCTGCGGCCAGGAACACCATGGCAGCAGCAACAGCAGCAGACGATGATGAATGGCCATGGCCACGGCCACGGCCACCACCACGGCCATAGCAGTGCAGGTGCAGGGTTAAACAGGGCGGAGCTACAGTGTCGACAGTGGGTGCCATGGAAATTTAAAAAAACAGTGAAAAAGGGTAAATTTTCACCATATTTACACTCACAATTTAAAAAGTGTCTTGCACCCATAAGACAAAGCTGCACCCTCCTTACATTTGCTCTAGCTCTGCCACTTTGGCAGGGTACCCGTCAATGGGCTAGGGCTAGGGACGCCCACCAATGCATTACCCAATGGGATACGGTACCCAATGCCGCCCCATTCACATTCCGGGGATTACATCTTCAGTGATGAGAACCGCAACAGCTGCTCGGTGATCAACATCGCCATGGTTGAAAGTTGAAACACCGTGGCTCAATCATCAGTGTACTTTGAGTGCCAGCTAGTAGAATTTAACCTTTTTCCCTTTCCTCTCCTCTTTCTCTTTTTGTCCTTTCTTTGGAGAAAGAAACTTCCTTGAATGCCAAGTTTGGTCTAGTAATTATGGAGATAGTTTTGACAAGGGAAAAGATGAGCCTTCTTTATTGCAACAGCCACTGGCTATATATAGTGGATAGAGCAATGTTGTAAATCAGTGTACATATGTTGTGGTTCACATTCTAGTATGTAATAGGCATGAAAGTTCAATTTATATGAATGATAGTCAGCTAATCATGAAAGTTCAATTTATATGAATGATAGTTAGCTAATCTCTAGTTTATTCAGACCTTAGTAGTTGGATGAATCATGAATAACACCTAGGTATATTGTCCTGTCGGTATTTGATCTAGTTTTGCACTAATATAGATACAGTTGTCCTGTATATTCAGATTCAGTTGACATGGCCTTTTGAACTTTAAATTCACGCATTCTGCTTTATAAATAGTTTCTGTTGGTGACACCCATGACAGCTACTATAAACTTTGCTATTATGAGCAGCAGAAAATGTCTTTGGACGATATAAAATGTACTCTGTTCACATTCCTCGCCTGTCAGCGTAGCTCTCAATATTTTGCTGCCTAGGAGTAGTACAATTAGATGTACGGAACCGGTAAGTGATAACTAACAGTAGATATTTGATTGAGTGATGGGTAGGTGTGGCTTTATAAGGAACGGTGCCTCATGATACACAAGAACTCGCATTGCTAATACTGAAGACAAATGGACCAAATTTAAACATGCATATGATTTTGCAGAGATAATCCTTTAATTTGCACTAATTTGTGAAGACTTAAGACATTGACTGCTTGTTTCGGTCTGATTTCCAGCAGATAGATCAGGTTTTGGTTCTCATACTCGAGTGTGCATGCTTGCTGTGGAACAAGTTTTGGTGTCAAATTTGGATTGCCATCCACTCCCGGGACATGCTCCTGAAACTGAGCAGCAGTATATTAACACTAACAGTGTGCCCTTTGCTGTGGTATCTAAACGAATGAGATCCTAGTGGAGCAAAAAGCATTTCTTGGTAGCATACCTATGTTTATTCTATTCGCATGGTATTTGTATATTGATGGGGACTGTCAGGCAGGCATGGACGAACGGCAATGATCACCACTCCAGGGGATTAGATTATTTTGTGTTATTGTGTAGCATCATTAAGAACGCTACCGATGAGCTTAAACTAGTACTCTTACAACAGTGCTACAGCTTTGCCATGATGGTGGCGCTTTACCTTGGAACAGTGTCAGTATGGTTTATTGATTTGCCTGTCAGATTCTTCGGTCCCAACCGTGTCCTGGATTCTTTAAATTCTAATTAAAATTTTATCTTTGCGATCATTGGTTGGTTGCCAACGACATTTTGTGCAATTATTTGGCTAGTTTGCAAGATTCAGCGATACCATGTTTGGCTAGTTCGGTTAATCCAGAATTCTGAAAAAGTGCTCTTTGTTGGAGACGGGGGTGATTCTGATGACTGATGAGAAACACTGTTCCTCGTTTAGTTGGTTGAAAAATTTGCAAAAAGCACCGCTGGAACTCCCCATGAAGACACTCAGAAGACGTTTTCGTAAGTAAAGCTCAAAAGAATCGTCCATGAAATGTACATCTAAACTGATGTCTTTTGGTGTATTTAATGTGATGTGATGGAAAGAGGGGAAAAATGTTAGAAACTTTAGCCAACTAAACGAGGCCTCGTATAAATTCAGAAAAGTTTCTCCTGATCTTCTGCAAGAACTAGAAATCAAACCATAATACTGTACCATGTTTTTCATGCCAAGAAAAGGCCTCCTTCCAAGTGGCAAAGCAAACAACTTAGTGTCGGTCAAAAAGAGAAGAACAGGTGCCGGCGATGAACGAGTTCGGGGCCATGTTTTGAGGGGTGCACTGAATCATTGCCGGCATTGCAAAATGCGTAGGCTGTGTAGCTGGCTGTCGAATGGTGTAGTAGTAGCTTTGTTGCTGTGGCAGCAAGGAGGATGGTGTGGTGTGGGGTTTCAATTATGTCGCCTTTAACCCTTTTGGGCCCCGATAGATCAATCGATCGATCGACTGGAATGATCCCCCACCATGCCTTACAGGAATAATGAAGGACCGAAACGGCGACCGAGGGGGGTGAATGGGAGCTCATTAAATTCTTTCGAATTAGTTGACTTGTAGCTCTCCACGACCCCTCGGAGCAAAAAGCACACACCACACGGTATGATCACGACCTTGGATGCAAGGTGGATGAGCTAGAGTTTGCTCTAGACTCACAGCGGATCAACCGAAACCGAACGAAACAATCACGCAAGAGACGGGAAGAAAAGCGGCCGCAGAAAGTGATCGACTCACCGCCCGGACTCACTGGCGAAGTCCGGTCCAGCGTCCGGTCAGGCGGCCCGGTCCGTCGCACTTGCGAGACCCTCGCCAGACGCACCGACCGGGTCCGGTCAACCTGGTCGTGGTCCGGCGGTCGCGTCCGGTCACCCCGACGCTGCTGGTCAAAGACCGGAGCGCCCGGCCAACACGGGCGTGCGTCCGGTCGTGCGTCCGGTCATCTGACAGCGCGAGCAGCACCCCGCCGGGCGGCGACTCACCCCAAAATCGATCCAAACTCACTCAAATCGAAACCTCAGGTCACAAGAATTGAGCCATAGCATCTAGGCATGTGGGTGACCATTTCCCCTTGGAAATTTCGAGATTGATGGAGTGAATCGAGAGAAATCGCGGATCACACGAAGAACACACCCAAAAGGTCACCTTGATCCAAAACTCACCCGATCTACGTGCTCGTGAGGAATTAGCTCAAACCCTTGGTGGAAATGATCCTCTCACGCCCCTAGCACGAATCAACGCAAGAAAAACGGGATCAAACGGTGCCAAAACGAAGAAATCGCGAAGAGAAAAGAGGGGGAGAGGATGAACTCGGGAAGAACAAGTGAAGAACTCAAAATCACAGCTCAAGAACAACAAAGAACACCGATCAATCGATCCAAACGTCACCCCGCACGGACGGGCTAATCACAGCTAGCCCTTGCTCGCAAATCTTGGTACAAATCGGTGGACCTCTCACACCTCGATCCTGTAACCCTAAGCGGAAAATATGAAAATGAGAGGCAAGGGAGAATGAAGGGGTATGCCTCTCGCTAAATAGCCCCTATTCCCTCCGCCTAAACTACCCCTAGGATACATGAGTCGATTTTGTAACCCTAAGGCTATTTCCGTCGACTCGGGTAATCTTCGATCCGACGGCCACCGCGCCTTCCTCACCGGTAGCCTTGCCTCCACGCAATCTCCCGATGCGCCCGCGTGCCGCCCTTCCGTCCGCGGAACACTTCGGGTTTTGAGGCGCAAACCCTTGAAAACCAGCGCTGTGGTTTTGAGGCACAAACCACCAAACCCGCGCGTGGTTTTGAGGCCCAAACCACGAAACCAGCGCCCCCGATGGTTTTGAGGGCAAACCACCAAACCTCCTCGACACGTGTCACCGCCGTCTTGACCGCCCGAAGTCGCCAAGTCATCCGAGCTCCGCTTCGCGCGCTGCGCTTCGCGCCGTCTTGACCCGATCGACACGGTCCTCGCCACGCCCTCTTGCATCCGTCGATGTCCCGGATGTCGTCCCCACCATGGCTAGCCGCCCCGGCACCCGGTCCCTCGGGCCCAAGCCTCACGTCCGTCCTTCACCTCCACGGTCCGTCGGCCCGGCACGTCCTCCTTGGCACCTTCACCTCTCCGTCGGCTACCATCTCCGAGCTCCCACACCGCACAACACGAACCAAAAGATACGTCTTCGACACACTCCACGTGTGCCGGTGAACCATACCGAAGCGAAAAAGATAAAAGAAAACAGAGAAAGAATGTTGAGTGTTGACAATCACTACATCAAAACTAAACACATTTGAGATAAATCAACCATGTGTTCGCAAATAATGTGCTGGTGCTGTTGGTGCTTCACGCGGCACGCGGCAGCGGCACAAAACGCTGACAGGCCGGGTCAGATGGAAAGAGATCGAGCTCTTCAAAATTATTCTGTAGGATCTGAATCTTGTTTAAGAAAAACACGAAGGAACAAAGGATAAGTATTTTGGAATGGAATAGATTTTGTGCGTTGAATCCAACCCACAGGAACTGCTGTGCTGACTCCAAATTCGTAGAAAGTTTTTTTTTTTTTTTTTTTGAGGCTTTGTGTATCCTAGCTATTAGATGGATACATCAAAATATAGATTTCTCCTTTGCACCACCTAAACAACTATTTTAGTGGTTCACAAGTGCATCCTTTTAAGTATTACAAAAGTACAGACGAAAACACACGACACGCACGTACACCCACACTTATGAACGTACACTCACTTTTTTTTTTTTGAAAGCATACACTCACATTTATGAACACCCCTACGTAAACCAAACACATCAACGTAAACCATGTTTCTAAACACCTTCGGCACATCTTGAGATTGAAGTTACCACATATACCTCGCTGCCGATGAAAATGTCACATAACACTGAAAGCACAATACCATTATATCCCTTGTTCGGCTAGGCTTCGCCTAGGCGGCGCCTAGGCGCGCTTAAGCTCTAGGCGATGGCCCTCCGCCTCGCCTAGGGGGTTAGGCGGGTACCTAGGCTCTGCCCAGTGTTGCTGATGAAAGGCGGTCCGATCCGCCATGGCGGGGACACGTGGGGGTGGCGCTGGAGATCGAGCGACGATGGGAGCATGAGGCGGGCGTGTCTGCGGCGGCGACGGAGGAGGCAAATGGACGGAGACCCGTGGGTCGCGGGAAGAGGCTTGAATGGGGGGTAGAGGAGGAGGCGGCGATGGCACGGGGGGCGAGCGGCAGGGGGCGAACGAGGGAGGGAAGGCATCTGGGGGAGAGGATAAGGTGGGAGGTGGGCCGTTGAATAGTTGGGCTGCTTTGATGGGCTTCCTTTTAGACTAAGGCTGTCTCCAACAGCAAACTCATACTCAAAAATGCATGGTTCACAGTGCATTTGCCAAGCAAAAACACCCTCCAACAGCTCATCCAAACACATGGCTCATTTTGGGCACCCGTCAAAAGCGAAGGCAAAATGCATGGTTCGAACAAGAGGACGCAAAGACCGTAGTGGTGGGCCCATGACGGGCAAAGTGGCGTGGACCGGCCGATGCTTCATTCCGGGCGAGCACCGCCCGGCGCTTTATTGCCCGTCCACCTCCACCGTGAGCACGGCCAGGACAGAAGTGATGGATCGAACCTCCACGGCGCCCGCCGGCGAGCGCCCGCCTTTCCTTGTCGCGCCGGGGCTTCGGACGAGCGGGGCATGGCGAGGCGGATCGCGGGTAGGGCGGCGGCGCCGGGCGGCGGCGTCGATGGCGCGGCCGGTGTGCGCCAGAGCGCCGCGGAGAGTAGTGCGGGCGCCGAGGGAAAGGGGCGGGGCAGCGTGGAGGCCGACGGGAGCTTGACGACGGAGGAACCATGACGACTCGGGGGCCAGCCGAGCTGTCCGCCTCCAACGCGCGAGCGCGAAGCTTGTCTCCACTCCAGCTAGCGGCAGGAATGGCACGGCGTGGCTTGGCCGCCGGCGAAGCGGCGCGCGTCATGGGCCATGGGCGCCATGAAAGTGGCTCGCTACAAGGGTGATTTGTGGATGGGTTAGCTGTTGGAGAGAGGATGGATTGGGTGCAGTATCCTTTCCCTGTACGTGACTTAAAATCATGGAATAGGTATTAGATTTATGGTCCACTGTTGGAGACAGCCTAAAGGCCCACTAGTCCCTTGTTTTTCTTTTGTTTTAGAGGTATATATGATGTATATTGGCAAGGTATATGCATGTAGATGGCACCGCCTAGCAAAACGCTTAGGAGCGCCTAGGCTCCGCTTACTCCCGACTAGGCTCTAGGCTCCAGGTCACCGCCTAGATTCCGCCTAGCGCCTAGCTTTTAACAGGGGATTATATCTTAGAATAATTTTAGAAAAATGTAAGGACTCGTGCCAAATAGATAATTCTAAGCGATATTGGCAGGTTCTACCGGCAGGAACCTATCCCGCGTTCTCGAGTGTTTTTGGCGCTTGCATTTTGCTAAATACATAATGTATTATCCTATTCAATCCATTGTGTCGAAATATTACAAATGTGGTTGTAGGGATGCAGTCTCCAAAACTAAAAGTTTACTAGACTGGTCCAGATAAATTCCATGCATTACATATCACATCGGTCACATAATATGTTCACTTCACATGATGGGTCCTAGCGTTGCACGAAAATTGCAGACTAGTGAACAGAGCAAAAATTGTGATCTCTTGAGTCACGTCACTAACGAGCCACCAGTGACACATGGCACAAATGATATATAGAACGCACAATTTTTTTTGACAAGGAAAATTTCATTGAAACTTACCAGCAAGAACTGTTAGAACCATTACTGAGCTAATGGTTACAAGTTAAGTGCATCCGTAAGAGGGCACCCATGTTTATGACCGGATTAACACATACCCATAGAAATGTATCCGATTAGCCTGAAAAGAATGTAAACTTTATATAGCAAGTTTAATCAGCCATTTGATTGCTTTGTCTTCTAATGTGTGCGCCTTGACGCAACCTTTGAGTACGACTACGAAAGTCAAAAACAAGATGAGTATATGTTCATATAAGTAAAAAAACGTTGCTAGCTTATGTCATTGTTTTTTTATGTGCTTAGAAACAATGACGATGATGATATAAACTTAGGGCATCCGCGGTGAAAATAGACAACTGCTAGCTATTTGGTGCCACATCAACCTAACTGGTCTTATTCATAGGAATTTTTTATTTAATATATACCATCTCTCCACCACCATGAACAGCACATATACTCCTGCTCTCCCACTCATCATGTAGAGAAGGTGGTCCTACGGGGCTTTTTCCTCAAAATAGACTAGCCAGAGTTCATCATTGGCTAATTACAGTCTCTCTCCTCCATGTAGGATACATGTAGACCTGTACAACCTAATAACTAGCTGACTCATCCTTGTTGTGGATGCCTTTAGAAAAAGATGTTTTATATGGTCTCTCCATAGCGGAGGTGTGAACACGGTGGATTCGCCTTATCTTGGGATGCAAGTTCATTCTAACCTAAATTTAGGTTTGCTAACAACCCACCAATACTACATTGCAAATGTCAATTGTTCTATCTAGAGTGCAATTCAGACGCAGAGTACTTGATGAAAATATTAGGGGCCCTTTGGACACATGAATTTCACAAGAATTGTACAGGAATTTCACAAGAATCAATTGACTCTTCACATGAAAACCGCAGGAACGGGAAAAAATTCCACATTCCAAAAGAGGCCTTCAAATGGTCTTGGTCTCACATCAATATCAAGTCAACAAGGCCTCCAAATCATCACATTATGTTGTTGGTGTTTGTATCGGGTATTGCGACATCACCTTGGGCATTCTAATCACCATTGATGGGTGCATGAGGGCCCTAGTCCTCCTCACCTTCATTGCCTCGTGGGTGGGCAAGCTAATGACGTCCATGGCGGCTAGTGTGAGCTCCCTCCATAGCTTCACGGTGAGTACTCCAATAGAGCCCTCCTAATATCTCGTGCTTCTTCTTTCTTGTCTGCTTCGAGCTACGAGAGCTACATGGTGTCGTTCACATCCCAATCAAGCACAAGAAGTGGTGCATCGACCAACAATGTCACCAACACCAACAACCTCTACATCTCCAGCGACCTCGACCAGTCCATCTCAGTCTTGGTCATGTCAAAAAAGCGAGGGGAGGTGACAATGTGCTCGGTGATAATGCCCCCGGTCGACATGCCTTGTTGTCATTAGGGCTCCGGTGGGGGCTCTCCTCCTCCACGCCAATTGGTGAGGGAGACTTGGTGGCCACAAGAGCCATCATGCGAGTGCGGGATGGGCGTCGCCACGATTTCCCATTGACCATTGCTCCTTGCCATAGATGATTTGTTCTTCTTCGATCGGGTGTTGTTCATGCACAACATATCCTTTTTTCCCCGTCAATCTATTTTCTTTTCATTTGTAGACATGGAAGTGGTGAAGCAACTCTTGGTGTTCGGATCGCCAATGCAACATCATTTGATGCAGGTCCTCGATTTGACACTCTATCATATCTATGGCTCAAAATTGTTTATCCTCGAAGACCATGGGCCAATCAAACAGTTGTGGGGGAGCGCCTTCTCCAGTGGCAAGCCAAAAGCGACACATGAGTCCTATTCGGACCATGATGAATCGATTCATACCACTGCACTAATCGACTCAAAGAAGAAGAAGAAAAAAAGAAGTCGACTCATGCTCTTGCATCGGTTCATGGCTATTAAAAATCAGAATAAAGTGAAACACAAGAGCGACCTAGGAGTGAAATGCTTCAGGTTTGCAGTTTCTTTTGTATATACACGGCCAGCCACATGAGGAGTCGACTCACCACTAGAGGAAGCAAGAGTCGACTCAAGAAAACGTAGTTGTGTCAACTTTTTTCATGGTGAGCCGACTCACCACCGGCAATGCCCTCGTGATTGTGAAAACAAAGACCCTTTGTTTGTATGGTGGCCACTTTTTGTGGACCCCGGTCTCAATGGAAATAAGATATGCAATACTTTTTATTGGTTGTGCTTTGTAATATAGGAATTCTTAATTACCTAGGCCTTGTTTAGTTGGCAAAAACTTGAAAAAGCACGGTTGAACTCCGGTAGTACTCTTGTAGCACTTTCGTTTGTTTATGGTAAATATTATCCTATCATGGTGTAATTAAGCTCAAAAGATGATCTCGTAATCTACATCTAACTGTGTAATTAGTTATTTTGTTTACCTAAATTTTATACTCGAATATATGTCTTTTTTAGTGTATTTAATGTGATGTGATGGAGAGAGTGGAAAAACTTTACAATTTGGAGGGAACTAAACAAGGCACACTGTTTGACTACGCTTAACGCTATATATTAAATGCTGTTGTCGTAAAAAGAAAAGAGCTACTCAAACACATCCATTTTCTGGTGAACTGTAGAGCCGGAGCGATTGTAGGCTCCTTCCAAGGAATATTTGAGGGGTCCTACCAAATACAAACAAAGCAAGTTAAGCTCGTAATCAAAAACAAATTTGCTCTACTTTGTTTTACGGACATAATGCTGCATGCATGCACTTCGCCATGATTTGCACTGGTTCCTCATTTTTTCGTTCTCGGTTGCACCAGAGCATTCAAGTCCGCAACCGATTATCCATGCCGACATGGCTAGCCAGCCATACCACAGTTCATACACAGACACAGATGAGCTGCCCAAAACTTAATAATGTAAAACTTCAGTCTTCGCCGACTTTAACTGGATGGTCTAGTAGAATGTAGTAAAAATTGAACGGGTGTGTTTAGAAGCCAAAATTTTGGTCTAGTAGAAGCATGTTTTGTTTGTTAGTAAATATTATCCTATTTGAATTTAGGCTCAAAAGAATCTTCCAATACATCTAAACTGTGTAATTAGTTTTTTTATTTACCTAAATTTTATAGTGCATTGAATGTTTCGATGTGATAGAATGTGATAGGATGTGATGGGAACACGGGAAATTTTGGAGGAAATTTGGGCTTCTAAACACAGCATCTTCCATATCCCTCTTTCTCCGATCCCCTAAATGTTTGTCCCCCCGAGAAAAATAGCGCAATTATATATTAAAATATATGAATATTTATGCTAATTAATTAGTATCATCGGAAAGATCTTTTCGTCTAGTTTTTAATAAATTTATTTGGAGATATAAATGTTAGTATTTTCACAAAGAGCCAAACTTTGTGATCTAAAACACGATTAATTAGGGGACGGAGGGAGACCTAGATAAATTACAAGAATGGTACAGGCAGGTGGGTCAGCACTTCATCCTCTTGGATCCCCTGAATAGCGATGTACTGCCCAAGTGCTGATCTGTTAGTACTTGCTGTGAATCAAACTTTGGCATGCATTGCAAGACTGAATAATCTCACAAGATCAAGCAACATATTAAGAACCTGACACATACAACATGGCATATCATTGTCCATTTCTCCTCTGTTATAGTCTTAAGTTTTCACTCCTATCTTCTGATTTTCCATTAATCTGATGCCTGGGTAATGTATTCTTAGCAGGACTGCAGGAGGTTAATTAGGGAATTGATGATGGAAGAGG
Source organism: Hyparrhenia diplandra (assembly GCA_015847255.1). Lineage (NCBI taxonomy): Eukaryota > Viridiplantae > Streptophyta > Magnoliopsida > Poales > Poaceae > Hyparrhenia > Hyparrhenia diplandra. The sequence continues at coordinate 39,533 of JADLZK010008271.1, forward strand.
ATCAGAGGAGGGAAATTTTTTATCCCGTTGCGGTGCAGTGTGCTATGTGCAGGCTGTGCTCGTGGCTTGTGTGAAAGCGAGGAGGGAGGAGACAAGGGTCACATGGCGTCTGCCTAGGGTGGCCCCCTCACATGCAGTTTTGGCTGCGAGCCCATGCCCATGCGGCATGCCGCTGTTCGCTGTACCACCTCACCGCCCTTCTCCCTCACTCCTTCCCTCTCGAGCAGCAAGCAGCAACCACAGTCACTGCAACTGTGTTAGTGCCCTGGAAGTCAGATATTATTGCGGGAGGGCCTCCAACCCCCATTAAAGCGCCTACACCTCCACCTCTCTCTTGCTTCCTGTCCTGCTGAGAGAGAAATGTTTCATATCAGCTCCCTCCTCCTCAAGTCTGACTGATTTGAGAGAGAGCTCGGCCACCAGATCTGAACCCACCTTGTGTTGTTGTGCCTTTGGTGTAGTAGCAAGCATTCAGCTAGAGTTTGCTGTTCCAGCTCCAGCTCCAGGATGAGCAAGGAGGATGTCCTCAAGGTGCAGGTGTGTGATGAGCCATGTCCTCTTCTTCTCTACTCCACCACCGTTGAATCTTGTCTTGTTTTCTTGCTGCCATTTCGGCAGGCTTTGCTTGTGTTTGCAGCAACATGTGTTCAGTCACCTGGCATGTGTTTCTTGAAATCCCGGCTCTTCTGTTGTTGCTTTCTGTGACGTTTTCCTTCTTGCAGACTCTGATGCTGAGAGTCAACATCCACTGTGATGGGTGCGAGAAGAAGGTCAAGAAGACACTCAACAAGATCGAAGGTAGAGTACATCCAAGAAACAACTCATCTTTTTCTTTGTTTGCAGCAGCGATTTGCTTGCTCTGCATTTTTCTGACGGAGACGTGATGAAATTGACGGGACCTGTAGGTGTCTACCAGAGCCACATCGATGCGGAACAGGGGAAGGTGATGGTGTCCGGCTTGCTGGATCCGGACACCATCATCAGGAAGCTCAACAAGGCCGGCAAGCCGGCGCAGCTCTGGGGTTCCAAGCCCGGCATGCCTCAGAACGCCCACCACGGCGGCGGCGGCAAGGGTCAGTCCAAGGACGGCGGCGGTGGCGGCAAGGGCCATTCCAAGGACGCCGGCGGTGGCAAGGGCCACCCAAGGATGCAGGCGGCGGCAAGGCCCAGAAGGGCGGTGCGGGTGGCGGCGGGCACAAGGGTGCTGGAGGAGGTGGTGGAGGCGGCGGGGGCAAGGATGCGAAGATGGTGATGCCGCAGCCGACGCCGCAGCAGCTCCAGCAGCTGCAGCAGCAGTTGCAGATGAAGGGGCTCAAGCTCCCGCCGCACCTCTTGGGCGGCAACATGCCGGCGTTCCATGCGGCGGCGCCGTTGAAGGACCCCAAGTCCGTCAAGTTCGCCCTCCCCGAGGACAACTTCGACGACGAAGGCAGCGAGTTCGACGACGAGTTCGACGACGACGACTTCGATGACGAGGACTACGACGACGACGACGGCTTCGACGACGATCTCTACGACGACCCCAAGATGATGATGAAGCCCATGGCTATGCCGACGCTGGCGGCGGCCGGTGGGGGGTGACAAGAAGGGCGGCAAGAAGGGTGGTGGTGGTGGAGGAGGCGGGAACGAGATCCCGGTGCAGATCAAGGGGAACAGCCACGGTGGCGGTGGGCAGCAGCACAATGGGAAGGGAGGCGGCGCTCCGGCCGGCGGGAACCTCCTGAGCCAGGGGAAGAAGGGAGGCGGCGGTGTCGGTGGCCCGATGGGCGGCGGCATGCTGCCTCAGCAGGCGATGATGAGGCCTAACATGCTGGGTGGTGCCGGTGCCGGCTTCCCCGGCGCCGCCCAGATGGGCGGTGGCGGACCTATGGGCATGCCGATGGGTCACCCGCAGCACATGGGTGGTCTAATGCAGCAGGGTGGTGGTGGCGGTGGCATGCCGGGCCTGGGGTTCTACCAGGGAGGTGGCAACAGCGGTGGTGGCGGCGGCGGAGGCATGCATTCCGGTGCGGCAGAGATGCTTCAGGCCGCCGCGGCAGCCGGGAACCCCATGGCACAGCAGCAGTACATGGCCCTGATGCAGCAGCAGCAGCAGCAGCAGCAGATGATGATGCAGCAGGGGCACGGCGGAGCAGGATACCCGGCGGCGATGGGCTACGGCTATGGCCGGCCGCCGATGCATTACCACCCAATGGGGTACCCAATGCCGCCCCATGCCCATGCCGACAATTACAACATCTTCAGCGACGAGAACCCCAACAGCTGCTCAGTGATGTGATCAGCAGGGAGGGGATGGTGGTGCTCCCTCTCCTCTCTAGCTGCCCTGTTCCTAGTGAATTCACCATCTCAAGGAGCTCAATGGTCACTGCTGATCTGATCACCAATGGAGATCGCCAAGGTTGAACTGAAACACTGATGAATCAATCAGTATACTTGGTGATGAGTCCTAGCTTGCTAGAATCTATCTATCTATCTATCTATCTATCCCTTTCTCCTCTTTCTGTTGCTCTTTTCCTCTTAAGCTTATTTTCGCCCTTTCTTTCAAAAAAAGGAACTTCCTTGAATGCGAAGTTAGGTATAGTAATTATGAATAGTTTTCATCATCATAAGAGAAGAGGAGGATATGATGGGACCTTGATAGCCACCCACCCAATAGGGGTGGTTTGCATGTGGCTTCATCCCTTCTGGCTTCAAAAAGGTGGACTGATGGTAGAACAATGTTGTCAATCTCAGTAAATCAGTGTGCATATGTCGTGGTTTCTCTTCTAATCTAACTATATATAGTATAATGGTAAGTTGTGTTTATCAGAGTCAGCTAATTTGTGGATCACACTGTTGTGGTGTGCCCATCTATCACATATAGTGCACTGCTGAGTGCTTTTGTTGCTTTTTTTAATCTGGTTTCCAAGGCTATCACTGAACCCTTAATGATGTGTACATGTTCGTTCCTTGATCTCATCAAGTCATGAGCTTTTCCTTTTGCTTTTTGACTGAAGCAATCTTGTGTAGTTGTGGTTTTAACTTTTTATTGAAGTAGTTGAGTGATGGGTTTATTTTTAAGATAATAGTGGAAAACCTTTTATCTTCAATCTTCATAAAAGATGTATCAATCCACAAAAGTACAAATCATCTTTTACCTTTTTTTAGTTTAGTCAAATTGACTTATAATTTGGAACTGAGGTTGAGTACAGAAGACCTTTTAAGTAAACATTAAGAAGACTTAACTACGCATTTCTACTATCGAATCCTAACCTAACCTAGCGGCATATTGAATATCCCAAAAGGCTCGATCAAATTGTGAGCCCCCTGCTTTCTTACTAAGTAATAGTCCTAAGCTATTTTTTTCTGAAGCAAATTTTGCCATATACACTCCTCATTGAGCAACTTAAAAAGTCATTTATTATAAATGCATTTGTTATGCATATATAAGTTTTGAATTCCTAGCCGTCCTTGGCTTTTTGGCTAACCAGGAATATCCCATTTGAGTTAACGACACTTGTTTTTATGTTGGTATGTTTAGTGGGAATACTCTATTTTCTCAAATACACATGGGACCTCAAAGACAAAGAGCATGAACACAAATAACTTAAAAATCTAATTAATTGGAAGATGAATTTTTTCCTTTCCAACCACATACGGTGTGTTTGGTTGCCCCCAAATGGGGCTGGCTGGGCTTAGTCGGGCCAAGAATGTGGTGTTTGGTTGCCAAATCTTGGGTCCTAGCCGGATGGCTTGGGCTATGCAACCAGACACTCTAAGCCGGGCTTGGGGAGATGGCCGGGTTGGGCGTTCTCCGAGCCCGGCTACGATCGCATCAAGGTTCGCTACTGGCTACGATGCGGTCACCTCCCTCGTCGTCGTTCGCGACCGGGGCCATTGAAATCCGCCTCACCGTTCTTGGCGACGCCCACGCCCCGGCTTGGCGGCAGCGCTGAGCCCCGCGGCACCGCCGGCGGCGGCGGCGCAGCGCCGGGGGGGGCAAGGCTTCCCAGGAAGGTGGAGGCCACCATGGCTAACGAGCAGAGCGGGAAACCTCGCGAAGGTGGAGGCCATTCTACTGGCGCTTTCGGCGCCATCGCAAGCGATAGAGGAAGCGGGCCACCAGCGCCGCGAGCGTTCGAGGAAGTGAGGGCCCGGATCGTCTGCCCGCTCAGCGCCGCCATCGACGACGGCGTGGGCGAGCACTCGCGCCGCCCGCCGACGACGCCATGGCGAAAGCGCCCGTGACTCTGCGGGTTGACGCCCGCCCCGCACCGTCCGATTTGCATCGTCGCGAGGCTCGTCGTCGGGCGCCGCCCGGATCTGCGCCCTTGCAGTCGACGTCCTGCGCGGGTGGAGTGTGGCCATCGACGTCTGCTGCTGATGATTGGACCGGCCGCGGGCAAAGAAGATGCTTCCTACCGTCTCCAGCCTCCATGGATCCGGGGAAGGAGCAGGGCGGAGGCCGCTAGTGCCACCCTGTGCGACGTGGAAGAGAGCGGTGGGGAAAGGAGCAGGGTGACGGCGAGTGTTGTCCGGATGCTCACCGCATGTTCGAGAAAACTTCTCAAATGAGGTAAACTCACCCATTCGGAGAAGAGGTGACTGTATGGAAACAACCCAGGCAACCAAACACGATCCGAGGCTAGCCAGGCTTAGACAACATAGCCAACCAAACAAGTCCATCTTATCTTGGTTTAGCCTGGTTCCAACTAACCTGGCTAGGTGGAGATAGCCAGGCTAAAACTACCCAGGAAACCAAACACACCCATAACCTCTTCTCAATCCTCGTATTGTGTTTAAATCTTCGTTGTGAATCATAATCTTTTACCTGACGAAAGCAGAAAGTTTCACTTTTGTAAGTTAATTTAGGTCTGACAATTGTTTTACAGTTAATAGAATGTTTCTATGAGATTACTCAAGAAAATAAAAGCTAAATCTGAGAACTGAACTGAACTGGCTTATATTACAGAAAAACCTTACTGATTAACCGCAGGCGTGGCTCACTGGCTCTACAATGTACCACATACGATTGGCTAATGAAAAGGACCAGTTTGAAATGGATCAAATCAACACATGAATCAGAGTTTTCAGCTATCCCTTTACAATTGCCTTACATTCCAGGAATTTGTCCAGTTGTTGACTGTGTGCCACATGTTTCTCTTTATCTGTCAAAAAAAAAAAAAAAAAAAAATCAAGATTGTAGTATTGCATCCCACTTGTTTCTCTTTATCTGTCAAAAAAAAAAAAAAAAAAAAAACAAGATTATAGTATTGCATTTAGTTTCGTACTGGAATTGTGTGGATTAGAAGTTTAGAACACAAACTTGGGGTCTAGCACCTGAGTAGTAAACTAGCGGTAATGGGTATCACTCTTTTTAGTGTCTGATCATTACACGAATTGAAAAAACTTTACGTAACCTTCTCAACTATTGAGGGTAGACTATTTCACCCTCAGCCTATAAAATTGGATTTTCTATACTCTAAACTTTCTAAAACCGGTCAAGTAACCCTCAGGTAGTTTTGGGCGGTGGTTGGTACAGTGATAGTAGATTTTTATTTTTTATTTATTTCTGTTGAATATTTAAAAATCACAATAAATCATAAAAATTCAAAAAAATGAAAATTTTATTTTATTTGACTCAACATGAGTAAGATGTATTCGCATGTGCTTATATTCTTAATCTTTTTTTCCGTACACGGATGCATATGCTGATAATCTTCTATTCACATATGATATTTGTATATTCGGTGGTAGCTGTGGCGAATTGCAGATCCAGCTCCTCTGCATTTCATGATGCCGTGCTCCGTACCAGGCAGGGCGCCGAATTATATTTGCTGGGGACCGGCAGGCCGGCATGAACTAACAGCAATGATCATCGCTGGACGGGTTAAAGATTACTTCCATGATTAAACACGACTCCAGATGTGATTAAACTAACAGAGCTCGCCATGAAAATGCTTGCCATGGAACGTACGACACAACCAACTCTCTGAAGGGTTGCCACTTTGTTTATTGAGCGGTCGAGCCCCATTTGATACGGTTCCAAAGTGTCCCATTTTTATTTTTGATCCTCTAAATAGAAAGTAGAAATCTTTTTGTAGATGACGTCACTTTTTGTAGCTAGCTCAGTGGGTTCGGGTTCAGAAAGAATGTATGTGACAGGAGAAGGTAATTCGGATAGGGAACACATTGTCTCCTGTTTTCTTGCAGGAATCAAGAATGAAAACAACCTGTTTGATTCTAGAGGGAAACCGTCCAAAATGCATGGAAGAATGTAAAATTAAGATTTTGCTCTCCTAGTAGAAAAGTAAAAAGCATACTTTCTTCGTTAAAAAAATTAGAGTCGGGCATGTGGAACTGTGATTTAGTTTGATATATAGAAAAAAAAAATCAAACAAGTAATGGATGTGATATCGCATAAAAATTCAGAACTCAAGTATATAACCATTAGGAAAAGTGTAAAAAAATATACATTTTCATTTTTCAAGAAGTAATGAAGTTTATGAGTGGTTATGTAAATATTTATGAGAAAGTTAATGATTTAACTTCGGTTTTTAACTAGAAGTTTGTAAGTTTAAGTTTAACCAAAGTTAAATTAAATTTCGGTTGTTTAAATTTACAACCGAAGTGTATAAGCTAAATTGATTTAATGAAGTTGATTTCTTGTCAAACAACCGAAGTGGATGTAAATATATATTTATAAATTTTATGCTTATGTAACAACCCAAGTAAGAAAAAATATGCATTTTCATTTTGCAAGATGTCAACTAATTTAACGAAGTCTATAAATGTTTTTTTTTGTAAGGCCAGTTGTTTTTTTTTTTTTTTTTTTTTTTTTGGAAAAAGAGAAAGAGGTTAATTGTTTTGGATTACAATTTTTTTATGAGATGGGCCAAGGTTGTACTGGGCTAAAGTGTAGGACATGGTTGTTGGCATTTTGGCCCATAAAGAAATAGTTATCCTGATAGTTGGGATTGTTGTTGACTGCAACTGCGGAAACTTGCTCTCACAAGTCACTGCAGGGAGCAGAACCAATAGAGAGAAGGGAGCAGAACCAATAGAGAGAATGGGGACGATGACAAACAATATTGTCTTGACGTGTGACACAACCATACAAGCTCTTGAAGCTTTATTGACATTAGCCTCCCTAGACTACTTTAGATCCTATGGGTATAGGATGAGATAGAGGGGCCAAGATGAAAAATTTATTATGCTTGTTCCTAAAGTTAGGGTAAGCAATTGTATAGCGTTAGTTGTAAATGTTCATTGTGTGATCCTAGAGCACCCTGTTTACCTGAGCTTATCAGCCTTGATACAGTATTTTCTCTCATAACAAATCAGCATGTGTGGGCTTATCAGTCTCAGAAACCATCCTAGATTTGTCTCATCCTGGCTAGGTTGATCTGTATAATCTAAGAAAGAAAATATGTTAGGGTTCCATGCTCACTGTGCAACATGCATGACTGGATGAAATGTGGCTTATTAGCCTAGTGAAGATTCTCCATTCCATGTAGTTCATTCCTTGCACCATCCTACAAGTTATCCTCTAGTGAAGGTTCCGTGTATCCATCCATGGAATGCTATTGCTATACAGTATGCATCTGTGGAAGTAGGGTTGCATCCACAATGCAACCAATAGAACACTATTTTTAAAACCAAATATGTGCCAATATATAAGTGTTTAGTTGTTAGAAATATTTGCAAAAGTAATCACGGAAGTATCTAGTAAATATTATCCTTTTCAAAAGAACTCAGAATCATATCTAAACTGTATAATTGTTATTTTTTTACCTACATTTTATACTCCAAACATATGTCTTTTAAATATTTAATGCTAGCTCGAGAGGGTGGAAAAACAAACTTTGAGCCAGGCCCTAGTCTTTTAAGACATATCATACACCATTGTTACCTAGCCGTAGGACTAAATATCAAGCTAGCTCGGAGCAATAAACAAATGAGCCAGTAGGCTAATAATTTGGATCGGCTTGTTAACGAGCTCGAGCTTGCTCATTTAGCTAACAAGCCAAGGCTCAAAAATACAGAACATAGAGATTATAATAACCATGAACTAGGAACAAAAACACATATTAAAAAACGAAATAAACAAAATACATATGAATTTTACAATATAAAATGTTACTATATGCCATTATTCATGATGCTAGATTCTATATTGGATATTTAATTTGGCTTGGTTTACGTCGAGCCGGGCTAGCCGACCTCTTCTGCCATTACACATGGAGGCTCGAGTTGTAAAATGTGTTTTCGAAATGGGGCAGGGATTAAAGAAAAAGAAATGGGCAGAGGAGAAGCAGGCAATAAACGTTGGACGCGGTTGCGCAGCGCCGCAGCCTAGTCCAATAAAGGTCCGTACACGGTGTTTGTCGAGGCGCATCGGAATGCTGGCCGGCTAGGAGTAGTAGCTCGTTCCAGGACAAGCAGCCTCTGCCTGACACAGTGACACTGACCGCCACAGGCTTATTTTATTGGTCGACAGCATCAACTATTGTCTACAGTGGACACCACACATGGCAGCAGCAGCATGTGACTCGCCGCCGGTGCCGTGCCGGCCGGCCGGCGTGCTCGTGCGTACCCGACGACCGCACCGCGTCTCGCGTTCCGGCCGGCTGTTCCGTCCCGGCCCACCTTCTCTTCTTTGATGGATGGACGTGCACGGCCGGCCCAGGGTCATGCCATGCCGCTTTGACAAGCCGACGCATCATGAGCAGAGCACCGCCTCGCTTCGCTTCAGAAGAGAAGAAGAAACGACGCAGTATACAGTACGCACCTCACCTCTTGACTGGATGGCTTACGTACTGTACGAAGAGACCACCATGCTGTGTAGTAGTACTACCCTCGTTGGTGGTCACAAGTACAGTAGCCAGTAGGAGTCGTCACGGAGAAAATGTACAGTACTAGTAGTAGAGTCAACTCTGTATATTCTCTTGATCAGCGGCTCAACCTCTCCGTAGGATATTACGGTACGTGCTCCGTATAGTAGAGAGGTCGTACCGGGGCAGTTGGACAGGCCGTCGATGAGCAGATCTTGCTGGGATTGGATTTGACCCATCGCGTCGCGTGAAAAAAGTGCCCTGCTGCAGTCTGCACACTGAGTGAGATGAGAGCATGATGTCCCGTGCTTCAACGGTCCACGACTTTGAAAAGCCTAGACAGGGCTACTGTGTGATGGAGGAGACAAGCTAGGGCAGAGCCCGAAGAATATGGGATTGCGGGTGTGGTGTGCTGCCTTTTGCTCCATCGCGGCGCCACTTTTTCCACGCCTGGGTGGGGTCCTTGTGCGTCTCGCCTTGGGTTGGCCATTGCGCATCTATCCTAGAGCGTAGTACATGGCGTCACCTAGAGCAGTTTTTTTTTTTTTTTTTTTTTTTTTTTTAGCGAAGGTCACCTAGAGCAGTTGGTGCACAGTTCTACTCAATACTCGTAGATTTCAAAGAAAGGACATGTAATTTTCAATGATTGTTACAAATCTCAGTGGCATATAAGGAATTTTCTCTATAAATACCATCACATAAAACCAAAGTTTAGTCTGAAATAAAATTTAGTTGAATGCATAGGGAGACATGTAGAAAGAAAGTGACAGGTAGGAGGATATTACGGGGATGTTTGGATCACAGCCAGAGTTGGTCATGCTACACCGACGCCCGCCACAGCTGTGGCGAAGAAAATGCTAGCCTCCGCCTCGCCACAGCTGGCGCCCAAAAATAGGAACTCAACCAAATAGGAACGTGGGGGACTCTGGCCGCCACATTTAGACGAGGCGGGCCGTGGCGGCATCCAAACATCCCCTACGTCTTATCAAGCTACTTCCTCGATCCCAAAATAAGCGTACTTCTAGAATTTTGACGAAGAGATTATTGCTAGTTAGAAATTACATAAGTACTATATGTACAACTATATGAATTATTGCACTCAGAAAAGAGAGAAAGTAGAAAAAAAACAACAACTAGAATTTGGTTTCTTACACCTAGAGGTGCTCTTATTTGAGGACAAATTTAAACTCAACAAATGTGCACTTATGATGGTGCAGAGGAAGGATGTGTGTTACTAGCTTTTACTAATTTACTTCAGCTCATATTCGCCATCCAGCAATAAACCAACCACTGGCTTATTAAACTAAATTTTAGTCTACCTTTCATTTCTTTGACATGTTTATGAATTTAGGTGACTAAAATAGTTCAAGTGTATCTAGACAGATCCCAAGGGTGGATGTTTACTAGTATCGTCTAATTATGTGATAAGATGTCAAAATCTATTTGATTTGATAATGAGATGGTTTTTGTGATTTCTCCATATGTTAATAATATCATATCTTACTATATTTATAAAGCACGTAGATTTTGTGTAAAACGTTCAATAATATTGACTCCACACTTTCATCAATTGACATGTTTAGTGAACGAGGCAGTAATTTTTATGTACCGTGATGATGTTGATCAAGTGAAGGATGTTTCCAAAGTATCGTCAAACAAAGGAAAACAAGAAAAAGGCTATTTGACAATTAGCCCATAAAGAGAAGGCCCACATCATTTGGCACGGGGACCACATAATCATATCTTATTTACTAGAGTGGACCTAAATTTTTGTAAAAATGATGTTTGGTTGTAACAGAGTGGACAAGAATATTTGGATGGTAGTCCTGCTTAATTTTTTTGTAAAAAATGATAGTACGACGTCTCAGGTTTATGTGTCTTTGCTTTTTCCTTCAACGAAAATATAGTCACGTGCGTTATTGTTTTTGTAGGTTAAATGAGAAGGAACATCACTTTGGCACGGGGACCACATAAAGAAATAGATTTATTTACTAGAGTGGACCTAAAACCCTAAAAATGATGTTATATATTAAAATATATAAATATTTATGTTAAGTAATTAGTATCATCGGAAAGATCTTTAATTTAGTTTAAAATAAATTTATTTGGAGATTTAAATGTCTTTGCTTTTTTTTCAACAAATATATAGTCAAAGATGAAAAAGTTTTGTAGGTTAAATGAGAAAAACATACATCTAAATGGGGATCGGAGGATATATAGTTTAGGTCTTGTTTGGATGCAAGTATATTTAAAGTATTACAGAAATACTATGGTTTTTATAATATTTTGGTTTTCAAAAGCTTTTCGATGTTTTGGATACAATAGATTTTAGGGATAGTTTCTAAAACCATATTTCCTTGAAAATCTAGTCTCTCTGAAGTTTTAAAAACTCCACTCATAACCCTTTTTTCTAAACCATGATTTTTATGTCTCTTTTTACCAAAGTACAATGTTGAGCATAGATTCCAAATCGAAGTCACCCAAACAAGGCCTTAGCAATGAAATTTGATTATGAAACACTTTTCTCAAATATGAAGGACATACTTGACAAATTTCTATGAGATATTTACCTATATGGCCTTCAAAAATATTATTTCTTAATCTCAAAAAAAAAAAAACATGTATTTCTTATTTAATTTTGCAAAAAAAAAAAAACAGAGGGCAAAAAATTAAGGGACCAAATGAGTTGACTTGGCTAGTGGCTACTAGTACTTGCTTGGATGTTGGGCCTCTTTGTCCATGGTCTCAGGGGAAAACTACAGTAACACCTAGCGCGGACACACACTGATCCGTCAGCAAGCCCAAATCCAGCATCATGTCACACCAGCAAGGCAGAAATCTCGTGTCGGCAAGTCAAACTATTATGGCCCAATGTGGGTCTGTAACGGGTACGTGGGCCTGGACTGGACCAAAAATTGCACGGAGGTTTGGAATTTCTAAAAAAAAAAAAAAAAATTGACGTTGTTTGGAGGATTTATATTGAAGATAGGAGTAGCTACGTCTAGGAGTAGAAAAACTCAGACACAACATACACGTCTCATATGATGACAATCAAAAGTTACTAAACACTAAATAGATAAACAATGATAAAAGTATAATCTTAGTCATATTAATAAATATATAAATTGTGGATCAATAATTCTATTAATTATGTGTGCAACATTAGTTTTTTAAAATAAAAATATAGTACGAATTAGTAATACGTAGACATAACCAGTACATATATAGTTTCGACTTTAAAAAGTACAATGCCATTTTATCGCCATTTGTTATACTAACCAGTGCATTATCGCTATTTGTTATACTAATCGGTTCATTTAGTTGAGTTTGTAGAAATTTTTATAGGCTATTCACCCCCTCTAGCCATCTAGGACCTTTCAGCGCTGAGACAACGGAAGCGGCGGCCGACGAACGCCAACGGGATCACCGCGGGCGGGCGCCTGCGCCCTGCGGTGCACATCCCCCGCTGCTGGTGCGGCCGTTGCACCTCGCAGACCGGGCCGGGTCGTGGTGCCGGGGAGCACACGCCGCCAACCATCGGCGTCGGGGTAGTCGCCCTTCGCGCTGGGCCCCAAACGCCGGTGGGCGGGATTCGGCTAGAGGCGCCATTGGTCGGGCGGGTGCCCGCCGTGCCCACCTTCGTTCGAGGCTCGCTCGCGTGCGGCGCGCTCGCCACCCGCAGCCGCAGCAGCTTTCACCCGGCGGACGGCGGCGGCGTTGGCGGCGTTGATGTTTGCGCCTCGCCGGGCCTGTGCTCCCGACACCAGCCATGGCTGCACCGGTGTCGACGCCCCCAGCCAACTCGACGCCCACGGCGGAGTCGACTGTCGGAACGCCATCCGTGTGCTTCGGCACCGAGGACGAAGAGAGAGCCCGGCGAGCCGCGTGGAGGTAGGGAAGGTCCACCGCCATGCTCGCCCCATCGTCCTCGTCGCTGTCGGACAAGTCCTCGACAGGGGTATCACTCCACCGCATCACCTTTGATCTGCCCATGGAGGGGATGAAAGGCGCGGCGTCGGGTGAGAGAGACCCGCCGCGGTGGCTCGGAGCAGACACAGCAACATCGCTGTCTGCCTCGTCATCCTCTTCCCGAGCCGACCCCATGGGAGCTGCAGACGCTGGCGAAGGAGACGCAAAACGACCCCGTGGGAGCAACATCGCTGTGTCGACTTTAAAACTCAACTAATTTTTATTTAGAGAGCCATTTTATGAATTTTTTATTTAGTAACCAGAGCTTTTCATTAATCATTCATAACATGATTACATTCACGACCGCTAGCTGAAGTAGCCAATCCGGGACACAATCTATCCAAAAGAAAGAACGTATGGTAGCAGATACAGTTGCGACACATACATGAGCAACCGAATTCGCCTCCCTACGAACCCAATTAATTCTAAAATCCGAAAAACCTTTACCAAGCTCTGCGATATCAAAACATAGTCCTCCAACGCAGGATCTATGCGCCGATGGCTCTCTCAAAAGAGCAGCGAGACCCTGACAGTCAACTTCAAGCACAACACGGTCTATGCCCAGTTCCGCAGCGAGCTCCAGGCCTTCCTTCCCTCGGCCGCCAACCTCCGCCATCAAAGCATCGGGTACCTCATCGAACCATTGAGTAGCCGCTCCAACCACCACGCCGTCCGCATCACATATGACCACCCCGACTTGTCTTGTGCGGGAGTTTTGATCAAAGCCCGCATCGGTATTCACCTTCGTCCACCCGTTCTCCGGTCGCCTCCATCTCACTTGAGGCCCAACCTTCTTTGTTTGTTGCTTTGGCACTTTCAAACGATGCCAAATCTTCCATGAGCTTAGATATAAACCTCGCCGTCGCACCTAGCTCCCACATCTTGCGGCCATGCCGGGGGGCGTTCCGCTGCGGACCAAATTGCCCAAGATCCACAAAGTAATACAGCGCAATCGAGGTGAGCATACTTCTAGATTGAACACATCAGTGGCCCATGAACAAGGGTGTAGGTGCGGGATTGAGACCCCCATCAATTCCTTCACCGCCTGCCAGAACCTTCGCGCCACCGGACACCGAAAGAACACATGAAATAGCAACTCCTCCGGATCCCCTCAAGCCTCACGTAAACATTCCTTCACAATGTGTCTCCGCTTCAACTCAGCTTTCGATGGTAGAGAATTGTGTATCACTCGCCACCAAAAAACCCTAATTTTAGGCGGGACTTCCATCTTCCATAGAGTTTTCCAGTATATAGCATTCTCCGAGCTTGATGTCTCGCTCGTCGCTGCCATAGTTGTGGCCGCCTGTTCCTGTTTCGGAAACTTGTAAGCTGAGCGTACCGAGTATACACCATGTCTTTCTAGAGCCCAAGCATATGAGCATCCTCTTCCAGTCTCCAGCTCGGTTTGATCTTTAGGACTTCGTTTGCCTCCATCGCCATGAAGGACTTGTTGACAGCCTCCACATCCCATACCCTAGTGCCCGGTATGAACAAGTCATGTACTCTCTCCGCTGTAGCCCGTGGCATCCAGACTAGCGGCTTAAGTGATCTCAAACCTAGGATCCGTTATCATTCCGCATTTAAACATCTCCCGGCCCAATTCTCCCGATCATACCTTTTGACAAAGATATCCCGGCGAAAAGAATCGCCTTCCACGTTGCCGAGCTCCTTCTCTTTTTAGTCGCAGAAAGGAAATCACAACTTTTATAATATTTTCCTTTCAGGACTTTAGCACACAAGGAATCCGGTCGTGTAAGAAGCCTCCAACCTTGTTTCCCAAGCAAAGCTTTGTTAAAAAGAGAAAAATCTCTAAATCCCATACCTCCATCTCCCTTTGATCTGGTGAGCTTCTCTCAACGTTGCCAATGAAGCTTATGATTGTCAAGAGAGCTACCCCACCCATAATTAGAGACAGCTGAGGTCATTTTTTGGCAGGTAGCTTGAAGCACGACATCCGGTAAGTAGGAACCGACTGTACGTTAGCCTTTATGAGCACTTCCCTCGCTGCACAGCTCAAACTGCGCTCTGCCCAACCACCGATCATCCCCCTGATCCTCGCTGGTACATATTTGAAAGCATCTCCAACCCCTCTCTCAGCTGAAGTAGGCAGCCCCAGATACTTTTCACCTAAAGCTTTAGTTGAGATTAGAAGACTCGCATGCACAGCATCTTTCACCTCTTGTTGACAATTCGGACTGAAAAGGCCATCAAATTTATTTTTATTCACAAGCTGTCGTGATCCCCGATTGTAGTCTTCAAGAATGCCTGCCACTCTATCTGCCCCCTTCTTGGATGCTTGAGTAAAGATTAAACAGTCATCGGGAAAGAGAAGGTGAGACACCCAAGGCGCGTGCCTACTGACCCTCACTCCCACATATTGTGGGCCAATATTCTTGAGCATACATGATAATCCTTCCGCACACAGCAGGAACAGGTAGCTAGGGTGAGATTGGGTCCCCTTACGTTATCCCTCTGGAAGGTTTAAAGCTCTCCGTGAACACTCCATTGGGGTTTCCTGAATCTTGGTGTGAGCGGATCATGAAATGTGTCACCTCAGTGTCTTTCTTATGAATATTATCTTTTATGTATACCTTGTATCTCCCACAAACTCCCTAGTTAGTTTACAGGAATAGAGATTTTGATGAAGAAAAAGCCTTCAAGAGCCTCTTGTTTTTTTCTTGGATATCTAAATATAGATATCATCTATTTCTGATTTCTGGCTAGCTAAAGATAGAGAGCAAGAATGACTATGCAGACTAAGCACAAAATATAGAAAACTTGTTGGAGACTACAAAGAAGATATAGAAATTATTTTTTTTCTACTCAAATGAATTAATATTTAGACATTAGAGTTTAGAAATGATCTTGGAGATGCTGTAGCTAGCCTTGCATGAAAAAAATAATTAATGAGAAAACTGCCATATACTAGGTTGATAGAACAAATGGGGATCAAGAATGGTAGTTTTGGGGAGTTCAAATTCGTTTTTTTATATATAAATATATCTAAAATACAAGGTTGCACATGATAACCAAGACATCGTAATACTATGAGTAAGGACAAAAGCTTTGAAATACCCGGTCCATTTCGATTGTGAGATACATGTTTCAATCAGTAAACATTGTGATAGCTACTTGTATCATTTTTATAATTAGAAACAAGTGAGATACACAATGCCAAAGAAGATACATATATACCACCAAACAAGGGAAACTAGTAGAACAACAGATGCAACAAAAAACACGCAGTTGCAGATGCTCATCGTTTCCACCTCCATCGCTAATGACGGACACTGCGAGTACGTCCAAGCAACTCAATTATTTACTGCGCACGCCGCCATTGATTAGCTCACGCAAAATCTTCCCGTACAAAGCTAAATACCAAGGAATCTAGTTAGTTGTCCGTACAATCTAGCTATCCACCGTACCGCCGCGGTGCGCCGATAGCACGCTTCGGCGTGCGGCGGGCATGTCTGCCGACGACGAGCCAGACACCAGCTGCTACCGGTGGAGCCGCGACTTCGTTGTCGCGCACGCCATCTTCGCCGGCGGCTTAGTCACCTTCCCGGCGGCCGTCTTCCTCCTCGTCAACCGCCCGCGCTCAGGCCGCGCCATCTTCTTCGCCGCGTTCGCGGCCATCTGCACCACCACCACCCTCATCCTCTGCTTCCGCTTCTACGCCGAGCTCAGGCGCCCGCCCTGGCCACGCTGGCTCTCCGCCGCGGACGACGCTGAGGCGGCGTCAGCTGTTGTCGCCCGCGAAGAAACGACGACGCGGGCGATGTCGCACGCCCTCCACCACACGGTGATTGATCGCCACGCGTAGAGATGCATGCCGCCCTCGCTGCGGGGCGCGTCCCGAGCTATGCCTACGTGGGCGACGACGGTGCGGCCGAGGACTGCGCGGTGTGCCTGGGCGAGGTGGAGAAGGGAGAGACGGTGCGGCAGCTGCCGGCGTGCCAGCACGTGTTCCACAGAGAGTGCATCGATCCGTGGCTGCAAGCGCACGGGACTTGTCCGGTCTGTCGTTCCAGCGTGCTCCCGGCGCCGGAGCGGTCGGTGGAGGTCATTTGGTGAACATCGGAGCAGTTCATGGGCAGACCAGGATGACGACGATCTTATCCCCGCCTGTCAAGTGGCTGGTGGGACATGTTTGGTTTGCTGACCAGCAGCTTTAGGCTAATTTCAACCTGATTAGCATTTAACTTTTGTCTAACTAACAATCATGTTTGTTTGTTGCGACACAATTATGTAACTTATATATACAACTTTGTTGTATGATATACTCATGCCAATGAAAATAGCCTAAATCAAGGCTTTGGCATTCATACCCCCAAATTCCACGGTTTACTGTGATTTTTTTTTTTTTTTTTAATTTTGTATAATTTTTGCCCTTATTATTTAAAATTGAAAGCAAACGTTATCTCTATTCTGTTTGTAACTTATATTCGCTGGCACCAAATTGTGTTCCTAAGCATAAGCATCTGACAATTAAAAAGCATCACAACTGACAATTTGCATAAGCATCCATTTATTAGTTGCTTGTTGAAAACTTCAAATTGTTAACATGCAAACTGAGGAGTAGTAGCTAACAAAGTCCCTTGTACCGAATGGACACCAGTAATAACAATCTTTAAAACACCCAAGAAGCGTGGTGGGATTGGCAATCGCATAACTCTTCAGTACGCGTGCTGCAGCTTATTCATGTCCGTCTTCATTGCCCAACCAATGATCTTGTAGTTCCATCGCTGCTGCACATAAACCAGCACAGCGAGCAGGACTCCGACGAGTGGAATCACCACGGTGCCGGTCTTGTAGTAGAAGGCCAAGACATCATCGTGAGGGTCGGGGGCGTAAGGGTCAGGGGCGTACATGTTAACGACAGGCGGCCGGAGGTAGCCGTAGATGCGTGGCAGCAACCACACGGCGGTGACGCCGACGTAGTATCCTGCCGTGAGAGGCTTGCAGTTGACGCGCCAGACGGCATTGCCGATGACCTGCGGGAGCAAAAACCACTCCTTCGCCAGGCCGACATACCCCTCCATGACGGCAACGCGTGTGCGCATGGGCGACGGCGGCCTCCACCGCGCTTTGCCGCCGTAGTGCACGGCGACGGCGAAGAGGAGAGCGCTCAAGTGCACACCGAAGCTGTACAGGATCACCACGGTGTCGACGGGTACTCGATCTGGCTCGATCGGCGCCCTCGACCGCCACACCTTATGAGCAAGCCGCGCCGTGACGGCGAGCGCCGCGAGGGTGAGCGCTTTCACGGAGCAGTCCAGAATGTTCCAACCCATATGGTAGGCGTAGGGTCGTCCGTACCTCTGCGACGGCCATGCCGGCAGCATCTTTGCATCGGCGGCGAGCGTCGCGGTGTAGCCGAGAGCCTGCACGCCGAGCATGGCGAGGGAGATGTACGGCGCGACGTCGGCGTGGGACTTGATGTAGCGTAGCTGCCTGATGGTGGCGACGATGGTGGCCGATAGCATGGTGATGCAGAGGAGCCCCTCCACGATCGGCTCCGTTCGCTCGTGCTGCCACTGGTCCCTGAATATTACGGGCTGCGAGTGGAGCTCGGTCCTGTTGAAGTGTAGTGGGTCGTCGTCGTCCCTCGTGCTGGCGATGAAGACCTTCGCCTCTCGGCTGATGAGCCACCGCGTTGTCGTCGGCGGGTACTCCACCGTCACCTCTATGGAGCAGTCCATTCCGTCTTCAAGGTCTCTGATCACCGGCAAGAGTCGCCGTGGGGCGTCGACGTTCCGGCAGCCGGTCAGGTACATTCGCCCATCCTCCGGGTTGTAGACTCCCTCCAATGACATTACCGAACTTGGAGCGAGGCAATTCCTGGATGCCATGAACTCCGCAGACACATTCAGCAGTTTGTGCTGTTTCTTCACGGCATGGACTGTTTTAAGCAGTTCGATCCGCGGCATACTACGAGAGCCGTTTCTTCCAACCATGGTGCCAATAGATAGTATCCGCAGATCAAAGGCTAGCGCTTCGATCCATTGCGGCACAAACGGTGGTTTCACAGTCAACTGAAAGTGAAGATCAAGGTCGTCGGCGAGGTTGGCGAGTCTCACCTTCTCGTCATTGGCAGCAACACCAGCAGCAATCCTTGGATAGCTGAGCAGTGACCTGGCAACGAAGCTGTTGCGCAATCCCCATGGTTGACTTGCTTGGAGTCGAAGGAGAAGCTCCTGAGCTTGTTCGACCTTGGTGTACAAGTACGACATACGCCGTTCCAACGGCCTGTAGCCACCAATGTAGGGGTCCACGCGTTGCTCGAACGAGAGCGGAGGGTGTCTCCTCCCGTCCATGGCGGTGATCTTTCCGGCGATGATGCCGCGGCGAGTCAACGACATGGTCGTCCGGACGGAGAGACTCACGCGGTAGCCGCACGCTTCCTTGGCGACGCCGACGCCTAGGCAGCCCACCATGCAAACCCGCCCCATGGATGGGATCCAGACGCCCTCCGCCGACAAGGTCATGCCGCTCATGCCGGTCCTCTCTGCCCCAGTGGGCCGATGCTCCGATGGGGACACGTAGCGGAACACGGCTGCCACCCTCGCCGTCGCGCCTGCCTGTCCGTCCATGCCGCCCGTGCCCAACGGCTTGCACTGGAAGCCCGTGGTCACCGCGATGGCAGAACGGGTGAATGCCGCCATGTCCTCCTCCATAGCTCTCCTTGTGCTTGTGCTTGTGCTGGGAGGCCTGGACACGAACGGCCCCAGGCGGCTGCAGAACTCATCAGTCCCCTTGCAGTTCCAGTTTGGAACGACATCCATCACTGCGCCGCCGAAACTGAATTGGTGTATGAAGTTGCAGAGAGATTCGCCACTGGTCAGGTGCTGCTCGATGGCGTCGTCGCCGGCTTCATGGAAGGGAGAGTCGTCGTCCTTGCTGCACCATGCAACATCAGAGGACTCGGCATCTTGTTGCCGGAATTGGTAACCGGCGTCGTCCCCGTACCAAACGGGGCGCCTCGTACTGGGACACCAGGCGGACGGGGTCGAAGTAGGCGCCATCCGACTTGGCGTTCGTGCTCGCCATCACGCCATGGACGGCGCGAGATGTTAGCGTCGGCGTCTTGGGGTACCGTAGCACGAGCAGGATGTTGCCGTCGGACACGACCGGCGGCGGATGTTGTGCCGCCGCCACGATTCTTCGCCCAGTCCCACGGGTCCGTGCTGTTGCTTCCGCGCACGGGAAGACGAGCGTCCCCGACCATACACAGCACCCTGTCGCCATCGGCATCACGGTCACGGGCACCGCCCCCCGGCGACGACCTTGTCTCGGTATACACGCCTTGGAGCACTAGATGGAGCCTGGCGATCCCCGGCCGGAGCTCGAACTCCGGCGACTCGGGATGGGTTGCCTCCATTATTACCATATGAAACCAGCTGCAGCTGCGGTTGCGGGCGATGGTGAGACTGAGGAGGCCGGTGACGTTGAAGGCGGCTCGTGCACCTCGCCGTGGGCACCGTCTCCACGTGCGTGAGCTTGAAGGACGCCAGGGGACCGCTTCAAGCAGCTCATCATCAGGACCGGCAGCCACCCCCGGATCGGCGTAGCTCCCGTGGAACGGAAGCAGGGGAGCTGTACCGACGTCTTGGCTCCAGTCGCCGTTCATGAAGGATAGCTGGTCCCTCAGCCTGCTGCCATGGTCGGCATCGTCAGCCTTGAGCTCCGCGTCCGCGCCTGATGAGAGCACGGACCGGCAGTGCCGCTCGACGTCGGCGAAACGGGGTAGTCGGGACAGTCGGGACGGATGCCCATGAACCCAAACATGATTGGGTCGGCGGAAGAGAGACATGGCGAGAACAAGGCAAGGTTAAGCAGCAAGGTGGTGACGACGATCTTGGCGACCTCCATCGATGTGGAGTGCAGGAGCTGGAAACCGTAGCATTCAGTAAAGGTACTTAAGTAACCGAACATAGCGGTAGTTGATCTAAACTCTAAAATTGACCCAACTAAACTGCAAATTGCTGATCAAGTTGAGATTAAATTCGGTGCTGAGTTGATCGATTGCCAATTTTTTTAACACCCCTTGTCTCTTTCAAAGTTCAAGATGGCACCGGGAGTCAAAACTGCATATAATGATGGCATGCCAAAGTCGTTATTCGACCATGTTGAAGTACTAAGCACTGATTAGAATAACCGTGCGGATGTGCCCCGGAATCTGAAGGATAGAATATATAAAAAGGAGCTTGGTCGCGTACGACGCGAGAAACCAGGCACCTAACCACATGTAGATCGTGTGACAACTAGTGCAAAACGACACAAGACAAGTAGTTTCTGACAGCAAATTATTGTAGTACTACGTATCCGACGAGATAAAGTGTTGACTTAGAGCATGTTCAGCAGTTGAGGATGGCCGCGGACACGGCTACAGATAGGCACAACGTCTCACTTCTTGACTTGGTAAAAAAAAAAGTCTCACTTCTGGAGTAGGAGTTTGTTTTTTTAGCGTCCCCTCCAGTGGAGGCCCTAAACATTAATTTTTTTTTTTCCCTAAATAAAAATACCAGCCTTAGTTGTTAACAACTTTTTTGACTTAATTTGATGCTCAAAATGTGGGGTTAGAATGTCTAAATTTTGAATTTTGGCGGATCTCGGATGGTAAGAATTGTAGAGCCATGGAAAAAAAACCCTCAACTATAGGCGTAGACTAGAGAAATATCAGACAACATCTCTTCCGGTCTATTAGCGGGGCGGCTCTATATTAAGCGCGTTCTACCCTAAAGAGTTTTGAAAAGTTATCGAATTTTAAAATGAGGCCCTAAACATTAAATTTTTTGATCCCGGATGAGAAAATGACCTAAACATAAAAAGATGCTTCAGTACAGATTTTTTATAAGTTATGAATCTTTGTTGTTAACAACTTTTTAATTGACTTAATTTGATGCTCAAAATGTGGGGTTAAGAATGTCTAAATTTTTTGATTTTTTTAAACGATCTCGGCTGAAATACTTCTTAAGTAAGAATTGTAGATCTCAAAGAGTTAGTTGAGGGGAAACTTTTTAGTTGAAACTTCTTAGTTGACCAGTTTTAATTTGAAATCATCTAGTCATGCAAAACCTACGTTCAAATTCTCAAATTTAAAATTCAAATTTAAGTAAACGATCTCGGATGGAGAAACATCCTAAACAAAAATTGTAGATCTTCACAAGTTATGAAACTTTATAGTTGATCACTTTTAATTTGAGTCGGCTTTAGGGACTCAAATAGTCAATTTGCATTCGCATTTGTATAATATGTGGAGATCCGGAACGAGGTATGGACACATACACTTGTGTAGCCTAGTGGAGGGGAGGGGTCACTCAGGAGTGAGAGGTCCCGGGTTCCAACCATGGCCACCGCGTAGTGCGCGATATTAAGCAAAAAAATGTGTGTGTTACAACTTCTTGGAACCACTGTAGGGGCCTAGTTAAATAAAAATGTTTTTCTATTTCTTTTTGAATTTTTAAAACGCAAATTTCGGGAACCTTTGTAGGGGCGGTTACATCACGTAGGGGTGATCGCATCACCAACCTCCCCTGAAAGTAAAACCCACTAACAGTAAGACCCTTTGTTAGCGGGCATATCACCCCGACGAAAAAAACCGCTCCTTTTTTTAGATAATAGATTATAAAATAGAAACTTCATCTATCAAAGGATAGAATCTACACAATGAATTATAAAATGTTCGGACACCACATATTTACCGCAACTCGAAAAACATAGATGTAAAACCAAGTTTGAAAAAAACAAGGAATAAAATATATGGTTGGATCTAAATGTGACCAAATAAATCTTGTAGATAACCATCCTCTAGAACTAAAAAACTGCAGGGGTGATATAGACCATTTCAAAAGGGTGTTATGTAGTGTCCATAGGTGGGGGTGTGATTTAGACTTTTGCACTAAGACAAAACCGCTTCCTAGGGGCACGGGCAAAAGCATCACTAGCTGCCCCTATAGTATCGTATTGTAATAGTTGGATCGAGTTTCGGGTGGATATCCGTGGGTTTCGGGTTTGCGGGTTCGGGTTTAATTCGTGTAGAACCAAACTTAAAACATAGAATGCATTGTGATGATGATGACTTAGGTGCTTCACTGCCACCTTTGGGCCTAAACACTGAATTTGTGATTTGTGTTCCTCCGTTGCCAATGACCTCCCCATTGATGGTGTATTGTCGACCGCAAATAGGACAAAAAGTGCTCCATCTCAAATAGATGCCATGCTTGGAGTCAAACTTTTTGAACTTTGACTAGAAAAAAGTTTCTCAATAAAGTTGTTGCCCGATCTTTTGATGTGCCTAGCAAAATATTTAATATTTTAATGAAATTCATTTTGCAATGCCACCAACAAACCTATTTTTGGAATAACTCTAAAGTTTCTTATTGTGTAAAACCAATTGGTAGAACTCATGCATATATTTATCAATTGGTAGAACTCATGTGTATATTTATCGACACTCGAGAGAGCCTTGACGAAGATTCTAGAGCTTCATAAATAAAACTTCTTCATAATTAAAAGGAATAAATTCACGCTACAGTTTCTCCTTCATGGCGGACCATGAACCAATCTTTCTTTTGCCATGGAACCTCGCGACTCTTCTCTAAATTTTTCCACCGAACAAAGGCACACCCCTTTAGTTGCATGGCGACCGCAGGGGGCACGCTCATCTTTAGGAACATCTACATAGTCAAAGATATGATTGACTCGAAAAACAATGGGCGCCCGGCTTTGCTCACGGTCAACAGCAATATGATTTCCTCTATGGTGATACCATGCTAAAGGGTTGACTTCAGGACGCTTCAGGTCACTTTCTGAAGAGCTATCACGCGTCATAAGAAGCACCTTCATCTCCCCGATCTTTTGGCATGTCCCTCCGCCTCCTAGTACCAGCAATTTGGGCCATGTGAGTTTGCATGCCCCCTTCGCTGCACTAGGGTTTGCACTTGACGTCCCATCTCTTAATCTGTCATCCATGTCATGTGGGGTCCGATGACGACGGGGAGCCTCATCAGCAGACTCCTCCTCCATCTCGGCATCACCACCCCGAGCGAAGTGTTCCGCTAGCGTCGTTCTTGATTCCTTCGCCCACCTACCATGGACTCGATTTTCTTCGCTCGAATACCAAACCGATGTAGTGTTTAGAGCATGGAGCCAAATACAAGAGGCACACGCATTACTAGATGATAAAAAACTAGTTGGAATTGCAACTCACAATTTCCTCCTAGTATTCACCAAGATTGTGATTATTTCTTCATTTCAGTTGTACTCCCACAATTAAGAATGTTTACACTAGATATTACGTATAGCCATATGTCTATGTGGGTAGACTAGATTCCACACCCCACTAAATAGAAGTATAATCCTTACTAAGGAGGCCATTGTAGGCAAGTGAAATATCAAGAGAAGACACGGATGCTATGTGATCTTTACATGGTCCGGTTGGCGTGGATGCTATTTGATCTTTCATGTTAAGCCAACATAATTTTGGGCTAAGTATGAGCCCTTGACTTTTGCCCCGGTACGAGCCACCGATTATTTTGGGATGCTATGTGATCTCCGTATGGTTCGATGGGATTGTGTGATTTTCCGTATGTTTCCAACCCTTGAGAAGCCGTAATGAATTGTATAGATATCTAAGACCATTACTTTCGGGTCCGGGGTCCCGTTAGGTCTATCTCAACCAATTGCGGCAGTGTAGAACTGTGTCTATCGTGTTGGGGAATTTGTACAACTCAACGTAGTTTACTTGAATGTATTCGGATGGCCACGTCCTTGAAATGAGCAAATGCGGATTAAACTTCCGTAACTCTAAAGATCCGGCAAGACGTATTTAGGATTTGAGTCTTTGGGGGTTTCTACCCTCGTTTTTAGTCGGAATGATGATTTTACCTTTTTTTTTTTTTTTTTACTTTTTACGTTTTTATAGATCCTCATTTTTTCAAAACGAAGGGAGAGTCTACCCCTACTCTGTTAAGTACCTCGACGGTGCTAAAATGATAAGTTTGTCCAAGTGTTTTTACCCTTATTTTATTATGAGGTTTGTGTTTTTATCCTTATTTTATATGAACACTTATATTTTGTGTACTGATTTTTAAAAAATTGCTCACAATCCATATAAGTATAATTCAATATCACACAACAAAAATAATCGACACATTGAATCATCAGCAACAAACTAGATCCATATGATCCGTGAAGTCATTTCTGTAGATATTCGACAAACAAATATAGGACTTTGCAACATGTGCGCAGAAATATACTAGAGTGATTACTGTAATTACCAATAGCGATACAGAACAACCGATCGATGACACAACACAATACAAACTTCAAATTTTGTGAATAGCAGATCGATGACAATGCTCTCCATGCTCCGTCTCTGTCTCCGCGCCGTCCCTACACCGCAGGCGCCAGCAACAGTGGGTGCTTGTGCACGGCGGGGAGATCCTTCCGCTGCACCATGGTCGCGCAGCACGGGTGCATGTCGATGCTACACAACGCGCAGCACGGTGCCGCCGCCGCTGCATGAAACTCTAAATCCTGTTCTTCGCGCTACGGGGAGAGGTCCTGACCCAGCTTCTCTTCACACGACAGGGAGATGACACGATGTTTGCGTCCTCAGTGTGCGAAGAGAAGGGAAAAAGCCCATCGGGCTATTTTAGTCTTTTCTACCTCTTTTTTTCTTTTTGGATTTTTTTTCACGATTTAATATGAGCAGAACCAACGTTATTAAATAGCAGGGTAGATGGAGGTTTTGTTGGAAAAAAAAAAAACGAGGGTAAAAACGTAAAGTTAAAAATACAAGGGTAAAATCATCATTGGGTTGAAAATTAGGGTAAAATCATCAAATTCCTTAGGATTTAGTATGATATCTTTTATGTCAATCTTGTTTGATTGTGCGTATCACCTACTGATCCATGAAGTGATACATGAAGCGCACTGGACCCTCAAAATTAGGGGCTGACACATCTTTAATTCTTGATCAGGCTCTTTTATTTTAGTAGTAGGGTTATGTTTGATCCCGTAGGCAGAGAGGCATATGAGCACACGTGTGCTAGTACTTCAATCTTCAGCGAACTATCATCTGACTTCTTTATAGATAATAATGAACTATCATCTTGTCTGTTGGACCAAAACGCCACAACAGATTGTGGAACATGTCATCCATGATGTTGCCGAGCCAACACAGGCTCTGGTGTTTAGATCACCCAAATTTGGTTTGAAATTCTAAAATTCTGTCACATCGAATTATTAAATGTATCAAAACACGCATTACCCCATGAAATTAGGTAAACAAAATAACTAATTGCACAATTTAGATGTACATCACGAGATGAATCGTTTAAGCCTAATTACCCCATGATAGGATAATATTTACCACAAACAAACGAAAAGTGCTATAATGCTTTTTCAGTTTGAAACAATGCCAACTTTCACGATAAAGATACTTGAAAACACAAGCTCTCGTGGTTGACAACACTACCGGCTAGCCGCCAGCCTTGGTTGTTTCTCCCGTTAGGCCATTCCCACCTCACCTAGAGTAGTTGTAGCTCCCGGCCGGTGCTCGGGTGCCCCCCCCCCAAAAAAAAAAAAAAAAAAAAGTCATTCATTGTCATTTTCAATGCCGGAGGCCACTTGGTTCTATGTCTCTTTGTTTTTATCCTTATGTATGTAATAGAGTCAAACCTTTGTATCGTTGAATGCTTTCTACTATATAATGAAGCGGCAGAGCCCCCTTGCCAATTTTGCTTCAAAAAATGGAGACTTAGAAAAGTCTCGAGATGTATTGTTGTCATGTGCCGGGAAATAGGGCTCGAAGGACAGGCCCACGAGGCCCGAGAGGGACGAGCCTTGATTCCAGCAGGCATATGTTGTGGAGGAGGTGTCAAACTTCACGAGAAAAAATACTATACGAGAGAACCTTCCGAAGCGTGCATGATCAAATCCCTCGTTAACATGTTGACAAAAATCAATCGAAGCTTAGCCTTTTCCAATGTCAATTCGAAGCGCCCGGTGCATCTACCACTAAGCGCTTGAGCAATAAAGAGTGGCACAATATCATGCTACATGTGTCTGACCAACTCGCCCGAGGTGGATCCGCACAAAAAAGAATTCATTCGTGAGACTTGGCCCGAATCGAGGGTTCCCGAGCCACACGAAATTGATACCCTTCTTTCACAAGGTGCTTTGGACCACGAGACCCGATTTCATTTCATGGTTCAAGAGAAAGGTAATTTCCAATTGCAAAGTGGTACATTTCAAGTTGGTCTTTGCGTTTCAACCAATATTATAACGCTCTATCCACCTTGATACTTGCAAGCCTAAACCGATTGCTCTATCTCTATGCGGGCGAGTTGATTCTGTTACTTGACGGCTATGATTTAAGGGTTAGGTCATTTACCGCTTACGATGTGAATGGATATCGTTTCCACACGACAAGCTACGAACGAGTCGACCCAATCGAAGTACCACAAATAGTGGCATGCTTACGGGCCGATAATAATGGGGAAGAATACCATGGCAGAGTCCAAGAAATATACGAGCTTTCATTTTATGGCGTCCCACATCTTAAACATGTGATATTCAAATGCCATTGGTTCGATCCTGAATGTACTAAACGTATCCCGGAAATTGGGCTAGTCGAAGTTCGACCAGATTCCGTGTATCCATGAGTTGAGGTCTACATTGTGGCTCAACAGGCCGTGTAGGTTTATTACCTGCCATACGCCTGTCAAAGCAAAGATTATCTTAAGGGTTTGGAGGTTGTGCACAAGGTAGCACCGCATGGTAAACAACCTGTCCCAAACGATGAAGATTATAACTTGATCAACCCAAACACATATGGGGGAGAGTTCTATCAAGAAGAGGGGCTACCAGGGAGTTTTGTGATAGACCTAACTGCAGATATATGAATGGAAGTAGACGATGACGACGGTGTTGAGGTGTTCAACGGCGGCGACTACGGTGTTGAGGTGTTCGATATGAAGGACATACAAATGTTAGAGAGATTGGGCACGGACAATGAAGACAACAATCCTCCTTCAGATTCTCTTCGTTATTTTGACAATGTCGACGGTGATGACGAGTGGGCAAGCGTACCGGTGACAATGTAGACGTTGATCCCGATTACTTCTAAAACATGTAATACTATATTATTTCATTTATATTGTAATTATGTCTTATTTATAGTTTGATTACAATGCATCTAGTTCTAATTATGTCTTGTTTATATTTTGATTACGGTGATTGAAGATGCCGAGCACCCGTCGCGGAGGTCGGCAGTAGTGGGACGACCACGAGCCCGACGGCCGGTGTGAGCTCCCCTTGTCTTGGATTTACTAGCGCAGACAAAGGGGCGGACCAGTGGGGAGGGGTCGAATAGGAGGTCTAGGAGGTCCAGCGTGCCGGGGAGGGACCCGCCCGCCACGGCGGTGCGCACGCCGCCGAGGAGGAGGAGGAGGAGCCGGTGGCCTGCACACCGACGCCCGAGCTGGGGTGCCCCCGCAGCCACACCGGGCGGGGGACGACGGCGACGACGGGGAGGACACGTCCGGTGGCCCAAACTCCTCAAAGGTGTTCGACACGAGGGCGGCAAAGGCGGTGAAGGTATACTTGCGAAGCCCCACACGACTCCCTCGCCTCCATTCCTTCACAACCGCCCTATGATTCACCGCAAAGGGACAAGGTAAGTAGATTTAGATGCCTACTTCATTTACATTCTCTAGTGAAACTAATATTATGTCTTCATTGTGCATGAACTGGATCGTTGTGTTGGGCGGTGCCTCAAGCAAACCCACCACTATTATCGGGGTTGTGCAGCAAAGACTACCCAAGCATCATCACTTACCACGGGCGGACAACACCGCCCCCTTGCTAGGAGCCTACTACCGGGGAGAAGACCCGGTCTACACCCACAAGGCGTAGCGGGTGCTCATGGAGTTTTGGGTAACTCGCCCTCGCACAAAGCCTTTTCTCAATACATTGCATTCTTGAAAATTATTCTTAAATTTGATATCGTATTTGTATGCGGACCTTCTTCCAATGCGAGGAAGGAAAGGAGGTGCCGGCGGCAAGAGCGCTTGAGGAATCGCAAAAGCGTGTCACAGGCATGCTTCACGAGGTGAAGCACCGGGCCATCATAACATACAACGGCGGTGCTTGGCGGGGAGGGTGAACAAGGAACGTGCAAGGGCGATGATGTTGACCCGTGAGCGGTTCATAGAGGTGCAGGGAACAACACTAAGCGAAGCTTGCTTTGATTAAATACATTTAATGTGATCTTCTAATCGACATTTTTTCATGACGTGTAGATGATTCCCTATTGGTTGCACCCATGGCCCCTTTGCCGGGAGCGGATGGTTGCCAAGTGGTTCACGGAGGGGCGGCAATGGGCGCACGAGTCTACACGGAACGATGTTTGGTGATGCAAGGTCCAAAGACACCACCAAGGCGCTTCTGAGCCTCATGAGTACAAAGAATTATGGATACGCACTTCTCTTTTTTCAGGCTCAATCTTCTTTTATCGCTGTTGACGGTAACCAACTACATATTTTATACCGTCAACATTAGTATAAGATTACCAAAACACAATAGAGATAGGGCTTTGAGCTAACCATTTCCGCAAGTTTTGGTACTTCACTTGTTTTGCAGGATTTCTCAATTTATCACCAAAATAAAGTATCTCAAACGATAAAACGGAGTACACCATTGCGAATGTTTTGTCACGTTGATCAAAATGGATATATTACTTGCTATGTTTGGACTCTAATAATAAAAGATATTGCACAAAGAAAATCCACATGAAATGAGGGGCTAATATGCAACAGTACCATGCGGGCCAATCAAAATATGACACGTGGCAGCCATGGCAACGTTCACAACAGTCAGCGGCAGCAGCAACCTGACATGCGGGCCCATGCGGGGCCCAGCCGTCCATGCACGCGGGGAACAAGGCGACCGCGGCCACCAGCCAGGCACCGACACGTGGCGCCGTGTCGGCCCGTCCCCCACGAGCGGGAGGCGCGCCCGCGCTCATTCAAACCGGCCAGCCAGGGCGCGACACCTGGCAGGCGGACCCCGACGCGGCCGGGACGCGCGCGCGACGCGGGATCTCCCCTCCGCCCGGACACGTGGCGAGCGCGGAGAGGCCCGCTGGAGGCGGTTGCATGGTCCAGCGCATGGGCGTGGTTGGGCCGCTCGAACCGGCCGGTTCACCCGCGCAGGAGCCCGATTTTCCTTCCATAAATAGCAGACAGCGCACAGCGCGCCGGTTCACCTCCGGTTCACCGCCTTAGGGACCGGTTTTGCTCCGGTTTTCGACGCATCTCACAAGGAAACTTTGTTACCGTCATAGTGAGGTCGGTTTGCATGCAGTAGACGCGGCAGGAAAAGTTTCCTTGTATTAGCCTTGCCTCTCTCCCCTCTCTCCTATAAATAGAGGCCATCCTCTTCATTCTAAACACAACAATTCCAAGGAGAAACCCGTCCACTTGTGCAAGAGAGTAGAATTAATTCTTCTTCTTCTACTTCTACTTCTTCTTCTTCTTCTAAATTCTAGAGAGTGAGAGAGGGAAAAGCTAGAAAGAAGCTTTGTTCTTTCTACCCGGGAGTTGCTAGGGTTCGCCCCTCGGTGTTCCGCGGTTTCTAGGAGGACGGAGTGCGGACTTGTCGGTACCCGCCCGGCTTGTACCTCTGCAAGCTACTTACACTTTGGTAAGAAGTCTTGTGATTATCTTGAAGCTATTTAATTTTCTCGTATATTTCTTAGTCATTTGTAGACTTGCGGGATTGGTAGATTGTCTCGTTAAGAGCGTTAGTTCTTGGTGAAGGAACTCTTTGACCGGGGAACCTTGGCCAACATCAAGAACTATGACCAATAGTGCAAACGTGGTGTTTGGACTAGCGTTCACCTACCTTTTGCGAAGCATCCCACGGTTGAGGGGTAGGCGGCCGGGTCGTGACAAGCCTTGATTGTCCCTTGAAATCCCCCCCACGTCGGGCCGTGGACGTAGAGCTAATCTTAGGAAGCTGCGCCTTGGGCGTTGGCCGGTGCCCGAAGTGAGTAGACAACAGACTTTAGAAATCTTTGCCGAAAAAACTTAGCCTATAGATACCTCGCTACTCTTAGAAAACAAACCCTTGCCTTAGGTTGACACAGAGACCGGAAAAAAGCCGCCGCGCGGCCGTCCTTGTGTAAAATACGATACCCGCTTACCACCGGGTGAAGTGCTATAATGGTATTTCCGTGCGCTTGCGGATTTCTCTGTGTGCGTAAGAAACACCAACAATCATTTGGTAGAACACACTAATCCTCTTCCTTTGTTTCTCGCAGCTGCAGGCGCATCCCGACCAGGATTGCATGGACTGGAAGGCCTTCTACATGTCGCACAAGGGCAAGGCAAGGTCTACTATATTTCCTACGACATGAATGACCCGCCCGAGGTTTACAACAACCCCAGTGTGGGAAATTGGATCGCCGAGTACACGGCGGCCACTTGGCGTAAATACGAGGAAGATTACGATCCGAGCGCCCATGACATTGATACCGGCATCGTCATGGGCTTCTTTGGCGGCAAGATGTGTTGGCATTTCTAACGTCACTATAACAAAAGGTGGAGTTAATCTCACCTTAGGCTATATGCCGCCAGAGATACTTAGTGTGGTTCATCTCTTAGCACTACCTAATGCTAGGTTTTCATCCCAGCAGCAATGCTAGGAAATGCATATGTGGTACTCGTGATGTGTTCTCATTTGCTTTTCTAATAAATAAATATAAAAGGTCTATTCGCAAAGCGTTTACAGATATAAATACCACTTGTAGCATTTCAGGGAGTAATCCAGGCTTGTCATTTATATTCAACCATAGGGAGGAATAATTTAAAGATGGGCTGATATAAAGTTGATAGGTGGCATACTTATGAGAGAGACTATTACTAGTGCTAACTTTATAAGGGCTAAGCCAATAATGATAATGAGAATAGGATAATGATAAATAAAGGCAGAGGCACCACACACAGAGATAGGAATAAACTAATATAAGTTAGACTTAACATTGGACTACTTTAAGAGACTAAATTCTTATATAGCATTGATTCTACTAAGTCATTACATCTACTCTAAGGCATACATTATCATATATAGCATAGTAAACTCTAGATCATGTATCCGACGACTATCAAGGAAAATCAAGAGTGAAACAAGATATTCCCCATAATCATTGTCCACTTGGCTTATAGACGGAGGGTGGACTCCAAAGGACTCAACAGGACTGTCACTCCCGCGATCTACCACACGTCCCGGAATATAAGGTGCATTCGCAGGTAAATCATATATAAGCACCACGCTTACATAATTATTTCTACCACCTAACCCACTCGAGAATTGAATTAGGCTCTCTACGAATAGATACATGTATCTATCATAAACCACATCTATATCAAACATACTATTAGAATAAAGTAAGAACATAGCAAAGCAACACAGTACATAATATTATAAAAAGCAAAGTCATAGTTATAAGATAATATCTGTACCGTAGAACTTGAAGATCTAGAACTCTGGGTAGGCACACCCAGCTCTACTTGAATCTGACTTGCTAATCAACTTAGACGAACTAGAACTAGATGAACTAGAACTAGACAAGTAGCTAACCCTAATCTCTGGTGGAGATACTCTCTTCTACTTACGCCCGACTTGGTCGATGATGACTAATAATGAATAATAATGAATGCGTGGTTAACCCCCGGGGTCGTGGTTTTTCTTATATAGCACTTGGCGATGAACGATGACCATTGGATCAAACCGACCTTCAATAACGGTGTAGATACAACCTCAAGATCGGTGACAAACCGACATGAAAATCTGAGACTGATTTGCGGGACCCACCTGGCGGCCGGCCTGTTTGGCTCTGGCGGCCGCCAGGGTCTGGTGGCACCATCATGTCACCTTTCTTCTGGTGTCTTCTAGAGTGTTTTAGTCCACATTTTGGGTTGAGTTACTTCGCGGTCAAGTCTTGTCATCGTATGGGATGTAAACACTGAGGTTTTTTACCGTTCTTCTCTCGCAATTATCTGTTAAGTCCCTGAAAATATATAAATCAACAAAACTCGTGAAACTTATCAGTATAAACCTCTAAACTAGGTGTTTGTTCATTTTATGCTCTTATTTCATATCTTGTTGACATATAAAAGTATATCATAACAGGTGTCAACAAGAAGCACGGGAGGTTGGGCATGGCCGACGGCATCATCAACAGCTCCGGCCTTAGACTAGCCGATGTCCGAGCACGGAGGGCGGAGACGGACTCCACCGATACGCCCCGACCGAGCGTGGCGATGGGCGTTTCGGCACCCTTGAGGTTTGCATTATTTGACGTACATTTGTCATTATTACACTTTGCCTAGTAACGTTTGCATTACTCAAAACAACGACGACTAAATGTTGTAGGCTCGGGTAGAAGAGGAAAGACGGCTATGTCGGAGGAAGCACAACTGCTAGCAGAGAGGAAAGATGGCGCCGTGAGGAGGTGGAGCATACGCAGCGACAATGGCGGCCAAGTTCGAGGAACTTACTAGGTTCCTTTCCATGACCGAGTGGTTTGACTCGCCACCGAGCTCCTAGCCCGGTCGCTCCATAGCTCCGCACTAAGGCCGTTCTCGGGAACTCCCGTGAGTATGGTTGCAAAGAATTCCGTTTTTCGTTTTCATGTATCAAGCAATCGGGCCTAACACTTGCAACCCTATCTTCTTTGCACATCCTGGCTCGGCGGGTTCAAATCAGCCGCCTCAAGCTGGTGAGCAAGCCCTCCCGTCGCCAGCAGCTCAGTATCAACCTTTCCCACCCTCCTCCTGCCTCAAGAATGAAATTGTGGACTTGTGGTTTGTTTTTCCCTTGTGGTGATGAGCTTGTAGGCTTGCTAGACTTGTGGTGATGAACTTATGGACTTTTAGACTTGTGGTGAACTTGTGGACCTGTCAGACTTGTGGGATGCTTTGCCCTTGTGGTGATGAACTTGTGGTGGTGATGTGGACTTGATCTTGTGATGCTACATGTTTAATATATGTGTTTTGTGATATATCGATGTGTTTTATGTGCCGGATGTGAGAAATGTGATATCTAATTGAATGGATGTGATATATATGTGTTTGTTTGTCAAGGAGGAAAGCAAAAACAAAAAAAAACAATTTTTTTACACTTTGTCGAGAGGTGCTCTTGGTAAAGAAGGCTTCGCGATACGGTTTTTGCCAATATACTCGGCAAACTGGAGTTTTTTGGCTGACCGACGGTCGGTTTTCTCGATTCGCCCGGCGGAATAACCCAGCAGTCGACAAAGAATTTACAAAAAAAAAAATGTTTGCCGAGCACGCACGCCGACAGGTGCTCGGCGAAGAATTTTAACGAAGAAAAAGATTTTTTTTTTGCCGAGAACTCACGACAAGGTTGTCGGCGAAGGATTGTCCGAAAAATTAAAAAAATCTTTTGCCGAGTACTCTGGCCGGCGGGTGTGCTCGGCAAAGATTTTACTTTGCCGAGAACCGGCCCGACAAAGTGTGCTCGGCGAAGTTTGGTGGAAAGAACGTCCGTTACAATGGCCGTTAACGGTCGCTTTTCTTCGCCCGACCGTCCACCGGGTTCTCGGTGAATTCTTTCGCCGAGAGCTACCTGCTAGGGTTCTTGGCATAGGACCTCTGCCATGAAAATTTTTCCCGTCAGTCCTATGCCAAGAACCGTGTTTCGGCGAAGCCTTCGCCGACCGCCTTTTGATCTTTGCCGTGCGTACCAAGTGCTCGGCAAAAGACCGATTTCTGTAGTGATGCGCAAACCTTGTACGTATTCGAGAAAAAAAAATCCAACGGTACATATTATGATATAAATTCACATAAAGACAATCAACAAAAAATCCTATAGTGAGATAATTACATAATTTTGATCTAAATTTCAATATAAAAACAATTAACAAGTAAGACACTCAATCGACATGAATCTTGAATCAAGATTGATGACCACAAACGTGGGCCTAAACCAAAGTGATGACCACAAACGTGGGCCTAAACCAAAGCTTAATTTCAGGCGACTATTTCTTAGAAAATGTGTAATAATAATCATATCCTTCAGTACGTGGTGGCGTAGGCAAACCATATCCTTCAGTACGCGTGCTGCAGCTTAATCCTCTCCGTCTTCATTGCCCATCCAATGATCTTGTAGTTCCAGCGCTGCTGCACAAAAACCACCATAGCCAGGAGGATTCCGACTACTGGAATCACCACCGTGCTGCCGTCCTTGTAGCCCATGACAGGGGCGTGAGGGTCGGGGGCGTACATGTTAACTACAGGTGGCCGGAGGTAGCCGTAAATGCGTGGAAGCAACCACACGGTGGTGACGCCGGCATAGTATCCGGCCGCGAGAGGCTTGCTGTTGACACGCCAGACGGCATTGCCGATGACCTGCGGGAGCAAAAACCACTCCTTCACCACACCGACATATCGCTCCACGACGGCGCAGCGTGTGCACATGTGCCTGGCGTACGATGGCGCCCCCTGCCGTTGATAGTAGAACGCCCCAGGCGGCGCCGACGTACCGTAGGTGGTCAGCCAGTGCACGGCAACGGCGAAGAAGAGGGTGCCCAAGTGCACACTGAAGCTGTAGAGGAGCACCATGGTGTCGTTGGGAACTCGATCCAGCTCTAGCGGCGCGGCCCGCGCCCGCGCCCGGGCCCTCGACCGCCACACCTTCTGAGCGAGCCGCGCCGTGACGGCAAGCGCCACGAGGGTGAGCGCTTTCACGGAGCACCCCAGAATGTTCCAATCCATGTGGTAGTCATAGGATCGTCCGTACCTCTGCGACGGCCACGCCGGCAGCATCTTTGCATCGGTGACCAGCGTCGCGGTGTAGCCGAGAGCCTGCACGCCGAGCATGGCGAGGGATATGTACGGCGCGACGTCGGCGTGGGACTTGATGTAGCGCAGCTGCCTGATGGTGGCGGCGATGGTGGCCGACAGCATGGTGATGCAGAGGAGCCCCTCCACGATCGGCTCCGTTCGCTCATGCTGCCGCTGGTCCCTGTATACGACGGGCTGCGAGTGAAGCTCGGTCCTGTTGAAGTGTAGTGGGTCGTCGTTGTGCCTCGTGCTGACGATGAAGACCTTTGCCTCCCGGCTGATGAGCCACCGCGTTGTCGTCGGCGGGTACTCCACCATCACCTCTATGGAGCAGTCCATTCCGTCTTCAAGGTCTCTAATCATCGGCAAGAGTCGTCGTGGGGTGTGAACGCTCCGGCAGCCGATCAGGTACATTCGGCCATCCTCTGGGTTGTAGACGCCCTCCAATGACATCACCGGACTTGGACCCAGGCAATTCCTGGATGCCATGAACTCCGCAGACACATTCAGAAGTTTGTGCTGCTGGTTCTTTTTTTTTTTGATGGTATAATATGTGCTGCTTCTCCACGCCATGGACTCTCGAAAGTGGGGAAAGTTCCTGGAAAGTGGTTCGATCCCCGGATGGCGATGCTTGTCTCGTCCAACCATGGTGCCAATAGAGAGTATCTGCAGTTGAAAGAATGGCCCCTCGATCCATTGCGGCACAAACGGCGGCTTCACAGTCAACTGAAAGCGAAGATCAAGGTCGTCGGCGAGGTTGGCGAGACACCCCATCTCAGTCTCCTCATTGGCAGCAACCCCAGCAGCAATCCTCGGATAGCTGAGTAATGACCTGGCAACGAAGCTGTTGCGTAATCCCCATGGTTGACTCGGTCGGAGTCGAAGGAGAAGCTCTTCAGCCTGTTCGACCTTGGTGTACAAGTACGACGACACGTGCCGCTGCAACGGGTGATGCTGGCCCACGCGTTGCTGGAACAAGAGCGGAGGGTGGCTCCTCCCGTCCATGGCGGTGATCTGTCCGGCGATGATGCCGCGGCGAGTCAACGACATCGTCGTCCGGACGGAGAGACTCACACGGTAGCCGCACGCTTCCTTGGCGACGCCAAGGCCTAGGCAGCCCACCATGCAAACCCGCCCCATGGACGGGATCCAGACGCCCTCCGCCGACAAGGTCATGCCGCTCATGCCGGTCCGCTTTGCCGCAGTTGGGTGATGCTCCCACGGGGCACGTTGCGGAGCACGGCTGCCACCGTCGCGGCTGCCCGTCCGTCCATGCGGCCCGTGCCCAACGGCCTGCAGCCCATGGTTACCTTGATGGCGGGAGCGGGACGAGCGAACGCCATGTCCTCCAAAGCTCTGCTTGTGGCAGGGGGCCTGCTGGACACGAACGGTCCGAGCTGGCTGCAGAACTCATCAGTCCCACTGCAATTCCAGTTTGGAACGACTTCCATGAATTGGCTGTCGTAATTGAATTCGTGGATGAACTCGCAGAGGTTTGGAGAATCGCCATTGCTCAGGTGCTGCTCCATGGCGTCGCCGGCTTCATTGGAGGGAGAGTCGTCATCCTTGCCGCACCATGCGAGATCAGACAACTCCGCGTCGTCTTCTTGCCGGAATTGGTAATCGGAGCCGTAGCCGCCCACCGAAAGCTGTGACACCAAGCGGATGGTGTCGAAGTAGGCACCATCAGACTTGGCGTTCGTGCTCATCATCATGCCATGCACGGCGCGATTTCTCAGAGTGGGCGTCTTGGGGTACCGTAGCACGAGCAGGATGTTTCCGTCGGACACGACCGGCGGCTCCAACTCCATGCTGCCGCCGCCGCCATCATTCTTGGCCCAGTCCCACGGGTCCGTGCTGTTGCTTCCGCGCACGGGGAGACGAGCGTCCCCGACCATACACAGCACCCTGTCGCCACCGCTCCCCGGCGACGACCTTGTCTCGGTATACACGCCTTGGAGCACTAGATGGAGCCGGGCGATCCCTGGCCGGAGCTCGAACTCTGGCGACGGCTTCGGTTCCATTTCCGAATGAGACCAACTGCAGCTGCGGTTGCGGACGATGCTGAGATCATGGAGGCCGCTGACGTTGAAGGCGGCCCGTGCACCACGTCCTCGCCGTGGAACCATGTCCATGCGCGTGAGCCAGAAGGACGCCAGGGGGACCGCTTCAAGCAGCTCATCAGGACCGGCAGCCACTGCCGGATCGGCATAGCTCCCGTGGAACGGAAGCGGGGAGCTTGGCCGGCGTCTTGGCTCCAGTCGCCGTTCAAGAAGGATAGCTGGTTCATCAGTCTGCTGCCACGGTCGGCCTCAGTCTTGAGCTCGGCGTCCGCCGCTGCTGAGAGCACGGACTGGCAGTGCCGCTCGACGTCGGCGAAGCGGGTGTAGTCGTAACGGATGGGCATGGAGTCAAACTTTGTTGGATTGGACGCGGAGGAGGCGGTGGAGAGACATGGCAAGAACAAGGCAAGATTCAGCAGCAAGGTGGTGACAATCTTGGCGATCTCCATGGACCATGGATGTGGGCTGGAGAACTGTACGGAAGCAGCAAGTTCTAAACTGCTTAGTATTGTACTACACCGTGCCGAAGTACCTAGTTGACCTGCAACCTACCCACATGTACTCTTGTGCCTTCGAATCTCCAGGATCAAGCATATAACTCAAATAAAGGAGCGATCAAGATACGACGCGAGAAACCAGGCAGCTACAACTAGATGGGCTGTTGAACTTGTGCAAAATGACAACTAATTTCAGACATAAAACATTGTACAACAAACTGTAATAGGTGGTTGACTTGGCAAGAATTAATGTGCTCTTCCAGTGGTGCAAAAGCAGTTATTTTGTGGGAAAAGCTAAATCATATTTCCGGAGCAGCCACTACCGGAGGCGCCCCCTCTACCGAACGTTGGAATCGCTCAGTAAAGGGCTAAGAGCTCTCGGTAGAAGCTCTACCGAGGGTCGCGCTCGGTACAAACCCCTCGGTGACTCTCTACACGGGGAATAGGTGTTACCGAGAGCTTAGCCCAGGGCACTTTCCCAGAGCGTCTACCGAGGGCCATACCTCCTCTCGCCAAATCTCAATAGACGCCGACGGCGGCGTCGCCTCCGTCGACGTCAAGTCCACCGAGCGCCCCCACCCCACCCCTCTCGCCAAAAGCAAGGCGGACGTCGACGTCCACTTCACCGAGCTCCCCCCAGGCGCCCGTAGCGCTCGGTGGAATGTATTTTAAAAACTTTAAAACCAACTCTACCGAGAGGCTTGTCGGTGGGGCTCTCGGTAGAGTTTAATTAAAACAACAGTGAGACCATCTTTACCGAGAGCCGCATCATGGGAGCGCTCGGTAGAGTAATTGTCAATTCACCGAGAGCCAGTATGGCGATCGGTGAACCTGGGAAACAAGGTTTTCCAGAATCCAATTTTCCCAGCTTTACCGAGGGTTGCGCTCGGTAAAGTGACCATAATTTTGGTTTTGCTTTTTTTTTATTTGCATGCCACCTTGACAAACAGAACATATAAGTCACTTATCACATCAATGCACTGATACAGCTTATTTATCACATATATATCACATGCACGATCCAAACATAGATTATGTCATCCAATATCCATCATAAGTTCCTACTAGTCTACTTCTACAACAACATTGAGTTCAAGTTTGAGTTGACCAGGACATCATAGCACATTCAACATCTCCAAATCAGCAGGATGATCACCACAAGGAGGAAGAGCAGGCCAACAACAACAACTATTAGCCAAGTTGCACCAGCAAGAGCAACCAGATTAGGAGCATCCTCCAACAGCGGGTGCTCATGACCTTCAATGAACTGAAAATAGGAGGACTCTACAGCTTGTCTTGTAGCAAATTTCTTGTGGCAATTATTTGGATACCCACTCACCTGTTCATTGCATTGTGCCCACGTTTCATACACCCCAGGTACCCTACCTTGGTAGACAACATACCAAGCCATCTACAACATTGCAACAATAAAAACAGAGATCTTATGAGAATATGATAACAAGTATGCAAAGTAAAGGTTGAATATGACCTGTTGGTCAAAAGAAGAACATTGAACTCCTGACTTCTTCCTGATGCTCCCATATCATGACTAAGTCAGGAGCTCAATGTTCTTTCTTTTGAGCAACGACAACATAGGTGGGGAGATGGGTAGGACAAGTAGTCCACATATAAGCACAAGGGGTCCATATATAACCAAATTGCAGATGCACACAAACAATGAACAATTTTCATGTGAACTAAATCAAATTGCGAGATGGATACAAACAATGAACAATTTTCATGTGAAAGAAAATGACACCAATGCAGTTTCCCATGTGACTTGGTAGAATGGAAAACTCCAAAATGCTTTTATAGTGATTTGATAGTGGCCGGGGTAAGGTCCCTACTTGCTGTAAACAAATCCAAAGAATAAGATTAGCCTCGGTGAATAGCCTCGGGTTTTTCTGTAAACATCCTCACTAGTGGCACAAAATAACACTAGAAAGATTTTAGGAGTCTCATGATAACCATGGAAGAGTGACTACGTCCATTCCCAGCCTTTGAAAGCAAATATCATCATTGGTAGGCTTGCCAATATCCCAAGATTAGGAATGGACGTAAGTCACGCTTTGATGATCAACACGAATAAGAAATACAAGACAATATATAGTCGCCACCTCGAGATATGTTAACTTTCCATCATAGGCTTCTATCTCCCAAAATAGTAAAGGGCCTCAGTGTTGACGGTATATGATCTGTAGTTGGTTACCGTCAACACTGAGGCCCTTTACTATTTTGGGAGATAGTAAAGGCCCAACTACGATCATATACCCGTCAACATACACCAAGACAACCTAGAAATAGGGTTTATAATCTCACACATTCCATAGTTTTGGTGTATATTTGGCTTTGCGGTACAAAGACAGGATATGTGCACTTTGGGCCAAAATACAAAGAAAAGAAGAATAAAAACAATAAATACAAAAAGGCCCAAAGGAGACAAATGGCAAGCCAATCCAACTTACCTCGGTTGGGTCAAGATTCTCAAGCTACAAACACCAAGACACAACCCAACACGACGAAACAAGACACCACGCCAAAGCTGGGCCGGTTTAGGCCCGATAAGGGTGCGATCAAGACCTTGGGGTGCGGCCGCACCATTTCCTCCGGCCGGGCCCGAGCCTCGGCGAGGCGGTCACATCAATTCAGAGAACGTCGGTGGGGGTATTGTCCAGGTGCGGTGAACGTCCAAACCGACCATCCTTGGTCGGTTTTGCCATAATGGAGGGAGGAGGACATTTTACAAAGAGCCCCCTACATTCAAGCTATAAAAGGAGGCCCTCTCCCTCTCCTTCAACACACCAATTCCACATGCAACACAAGGAGGGCCACCATGTAGAAGAGAGGAAGAAGCTCCACTCTTATTCTTCTTCCTCCTTAGTTCTAATGGAGAGTGAGAGAGGGAAGGCTAGAAGAGGGCTTGGCCTCTTCTCCATGGAGTCCCGGTGTACCCCGGTTGCATTGCGGATCTCGGGTGGCCGGAGTGCCGGACTTGTCGGCACCCGCCACGCTTGTACCTCTATAACCTTCTAATCATTTTGGGTAAGAATGGTTGTGTCCCTTTTTCGGCTTATTACTCTTAAGCATATCTTCTAGCTATTATAGACTTGCGGGATTGATAGTCGTTCCTTCAGGGCGGTGCTCTGGTAGAAGGACCCCGGGAATGGGTAAGCCTTGTTAACACGCTAGAGTAATAATCACTAGTGTAGACGTGGTGTCTAGGCTAAGGGTTTTCTATCTTTTGTGGCACATCCCACGGTTGAGGGGGTAGGCGGCTGGGTTGTGACAGCCTTGTCCGTCCCTTGTAATCCCCCCACGTTCGGGTGTGGCGCAGTGCAATTGCCGGTCTCCATCCCAGTTTGGGCGATTGCCGGTGCCCGAAGTAAGGACATAACAGCCAAGCTAGTGATCCCTGCTAGAGAGTTCGAGCCCATAAAGATACCTCACTACCCATAGTTATCCTAGGGTGACTCTGTTAGAGAGTAA
Source organism: Hyparrhenia diplandra (assembly GCA_015847255.1). Lineage (NCBI taxonomy): Eukaryota > Viridiplantae > Streptophyta > Magnoliopsida > Poales > Poaceae > Hyparrhenia > Hyparrhenia diplandra. The sequence goes on from JADLZK010008271.1 coordinate 81,238, forward strand.
TCACACAACCGTTCCTCGTGGAAATACGATACCCTTAATACTTCCGGGTAAAATGCTATAACGACAATTCCGTGCGCTTGCGGATTCTTCTGCATACGTTAAGAAACATCAACACTCGCCTAGAAATGAAGGTCATGGAGGCCATGAAATCCGTGGACACATCCATACTCCACCAAAGCAACAATAGGAAGAGAGGGGCTGCTGCTAGAGTATGGATGTGTCACACGGACTCGATGAACTACATGAAAAAGGAACACATCTTGTTTGCACCATCGGCCAAAGCATTTAAGTAAGATTACAAGACCATCAATGGGACATGAAAAAGAGCCTCAACTTCCATTTGCAATTTGTACTATCATTGGTGACAGCTTGGCCTCGGCGTTTTTAATGTATGCACTTTCATCTAGTATTAACCATCATTGGTGGCTCAATAAGTAGGCAACCTAGAAAATGAAGGTCATGGAGGCTATGAAATCCATGGAAACATCCATACTAAATCCATGGCTGTAGATTTGGTATGGATGTTTCGCATGGACTCGATGAACTACATGAGGAAACAAACACATTAGGAGCCAACTCAGCGTCATCTACGTTTGCATCACTACTAATTTCTTAACCCTTACGCAACGACAAAAAAACGTTGCAAAGGGCCCAATTTGGTTAAAAAGATAGATGTTGCAACCAAATCTCGTTCGATTCTTTCGGTGGTTGCATTAAGTCGCGTTGCATTAAGGTATTGCAACCATTGGCAATTTGGCGTTGCAAGTGTTGTGGTTTCTTGCAACCATTGTTGCCCGTTGCAAGCATGGCAATAGGACGTTGATGCAACATTCATGGTCATGGCAATAGAAGCACTTGCCACGCTAGAATTTTGTTACCTAAGGAGTTATTGCCACGACCTCCATGTCGTGGCAAATAGAACATATGCCACGTAATATTATTCGTTGCAAGAGATAATAGGGTTATTGCTACAATCGTTGCGGCGTTGCAATAGTATCATTTGCCACGCAAGTTTATGCGTTGCGAGAGATGATATGTTATTGCCACGGTCATTGTGACGTGGCACTTGTATCATTTGCCACCTAATTGTATTCGTTGCATCAGTCCAAATGTTGTTGCCACAATTGGCATGGCATGGCTATAGTAACATGTGCCACGCAATTTCATCCGTTGCCATACATCGTATTGCCACACAAGAGTGTTCATTGCCATATATCATATTGCCACACGTAGTATCTCATTGCATTTGCATAGTTGGTATTGCAACGCCCGATTTGAAATATCTTTTATGAAATCATCATTACAGAAAATAACAAAACCATATAAAAAGTGATTGTACTCATACGTATTAATTATGACCAATGATTCAATAAGTTGACAGAGCGTTCAAATAGAAGCTAAATATCTAAAATCATAAATGAATGTATATTTCACTCATTGTTTCACAACTTTCTAAAATCTGCAGCACTACAAGACTTGCTACAATCTATACACCATGGTTTTCCTAGCAGCAACATGTTATCACCAGCTATTTCCTCGTTTGATTATGAACCACCCACTCAAACCTTGTCCACCTGCTGAACAAAAGAATATGATTTGGATATTAGACAAATATTAAGTTCACTATGTCATGCACAAAATGTAAAGAGACTTAGATAGAGCATGGTTGTAATTAATAAGAAGAAGAATTAATCAAAACTATGGAGGGTCACATCTGATAAAGTTTTCAACACTTGAAGCAAGAGTGCATGGCATCTAACCGAGTTACTAACTAGGAATGGTGACATAGAATCAAATCCTACACTAATTATTTACATATTTGGTGTATGTTTCTTGCATTACATGTGTCTAATCAGCATACAGGGATAGCAAGGATAAATGCAGACAAATTTCTCAATAAATTGTGGATTTGTGCACTCTATTTGATAAAATAAGAACACAACAAAAGAATTACACCTAAATTATATCTATTGCTCATGGCATGGTAGTGTTAGTGTACGTCTGTACAGAAAAGAGTCATGATAAAATGAGCACAACTTTGTTTCCAATAAGCTGATAACATACTGTAGGTGTTACCTTCTTTTTCAATTGACTTCTTGTTCTATTCATCGGTACTGCCACATTTGCAGTGTTTCCTTTGAAAAGATTTTTGGATACACTAGTAGCAGCTCTACTAGCGCGAGTAGTAGGTGGTGTTGCTTCTCTTTGTACAGTGACGGTGCTTCCTAGCTGAGAACAAAAACATTAAATTGGTCAATCTGTTTTAGCTACAGATTACCTCAAGATTACTTGGAATATAGTCCAATAATGTCATTACCTGCAGTAACGCATCTTCATATTAGTATTGCAACGCCCATAGAAATGCCGGCAACGCAAATTATATTGTGGCAATACTTACCACTTATTGCAACGGTTTATAATTGGTTGCAATAGCACTAATTATTGCAACGATCTTCACACTTACTGCCACGAAATAATTTGCGTGGTAAAAATCGACCTATTGCAACCGAAGGTGGAAATGGTTGCGATAACACCCCTGTTGCAACCAAATCTTATCATTGCGACAAAAAGCGTGGCATAAGGGTAAAAAATTAGTAGTGCATCATTGGCCTAAGCTCAAGTACAATTCCCCAACATTTCAACAAGCCCCCCCCCCCCGTGCACGCACCAACCGTGTACATCAGACCACAAGAAGCATAGATCAAGGCAACAAAACCATAAATCGGGACATAAAACAAAATCGATCGGGCTTCGATGACCGGATCCACCAAGGAACGAGTTAAGAGGGGGCGTTTTGGTGCGATTTCACCTTAGCATGCTCGAGTAAGCACAACCAACCACCGGTGGAGCACTAGGAAGGAGGAAAAGAAGATCCGCGAAGGGGATGGAGAGGAAGACCGCTAGTGTGGAACCCGGACTCACCTCACTCCCCTCCTCAAACCCTAGCGCAACACGAGGTCAGCGGAAGAACACGCGCTAGCCCATCGAGGAAGGTGGGACGCAAACCGGGAAGGGGGATAGAGAGGAAGACCGCCGGGGCGGAACACGGACTTTGTTGCACACCACCTCCCCCCAAACCCTATCCGGTGTCCCTTTGGGACGGCACCGACCGAGAGGGAACGGGAAAGAAGGGCATGCAGGAGGTGGAAGAGAGAGTGGTGGTGGTGGGTGTGGTGGCGTGGGCGGTGGCGGCGCCGCCGTGGATGGCGGCGGATCGGGAGGGCGCGCGGGTGGCGGCGGATTGGGAGGCGTGGGTGCTCGCGCGGGCGCGGGGCGTGCTCGGGCGGCGGCGGGCGAGCTCGGGGAACGGAGCGAGGAAGTGAGCGAGTTAGGGTTGAGGGGAACGGATAAGGCCTCTAGATAAGACTTTACCGAGGGCTCTACAGCGCGGCCCTCGGCAAACGTTTTTAAAAAAAGTTTGGAAGACAAATTTTGACATTCCATTTTTTTTAATTTTGGCATCAAAATTTGCGGACATTCCAAATTTTACCAAGGGTCAAAGCATGCCCTCGGTATATTTTGGTCAATCTACCGACGGCCATACGGTAGGACCCTCGGTAACGTTTTTTACCGCGAGAGCCTTGTTCATGGCTCTCGGTAAAATATCCTTTTTTAAATTTGGCGTCCAAATTTTTTGTGTGTCCTTCCTACATTGCCTCTTAGTTAATGTCCAAATTTGAGATTTTTTTAGAAACCATTTACTATATATTTTTTGATTTTATTTCTTTTAATTGAATTTTGTTATAATTGAAATAGGAACTTAAGTCATTCGAATATAGGCGGACATGAAAGGAAAAATGGTATTCATATTCGTGAGTGCAATGTGAGTCCTCATCGGGGATGGACCCAAAAATTGAACATCTTGTTCATGGAACGTGACCATTCACTCAAGGGTGCATAGTTTTTAAAATATATAAAGTGCAAACAAAGTCAAAAATTGTGAAACTTGTCGAGTTGACGTGATATTGTATGTGGAGACTATGAAAAAAAAAAAATTGAGAAGGTTTTTTGTTGACGTTGGTTTCAACGATGGCCTGAAACCAGGACATATACCGCATGTGATAATAGAACCTAGGTGGAGTTGTCCGGGTTTCAGCCATCCTATGAGCCAACGTCAACGAAACCTTCCAAAAAAAAATTTCATAGTACATATGATTTTCACGATAACTCAACAAGTTTCATGATTTTTCAACCGTTTGTATTTTATATAATTTAAAAACTATTCACCCGCAAGTGAATGGTCATGTTCTATGAACAAGATGTTCAAAGTTTTGGGTCTATCCCCTGGATTAGGCCTCACATTGCACTCATGAATATGAATATCATTTTTTCCTTCATGTGTCCCCTCTATTCGAATGGCTTCAAGTTCAAATTTGACTTATAAAAGAAATTCAATTAAAAGAAATAAAATCAAAATATATACTAAAGTGTTTTTTAAAAAAAATCTCAAATTTTGAATGAACTATGATGCATTGTACAAAATACACACAAAAAAATTGGGATGCCAAATTAAAAAAAAAAAAAAAATCATTTTATCGATGGCCAAAATGAGGGCTCTCGAAAAAGACCTTTACCGAGGGGCCTGCATTACAGCCCCGGTAAATTTGAAATGTCAAAATTTGACTACAAATTTTGATGCCAAAATTAAAAAAATGTTTTTACAGTAGGCATTTGTCGGCTCTTGGTAAAGGCCCTATCATCAGAGATCTACCGAGGGCCGTGACCCCGCTCTCGGTGGGAACCCAACACTTATCCTTTTCCCCACTCCCTCGCTCTTCGACTCTCTCACACTCATCAGTCCCGCCGCCGCCGCCCCGAGCACGCCCATGCCGCCGCCGCCTCCACCCGCGCCCGCCGCCCACGCCCTCCCGGATCCATCGCCACCCGCGCCCGGGGCCGCCCGAGCCCGTGCTCGGTGCTACCACCGCCAACGCAGTGAGCCGCCGCCGCCCCACAGCAGCCACACCCACCACCGCCACCACCCCCACCACCACCACGAAGTAATGAACAAAGCACAAAGCCGAACACACATTCCGAGATGCGCAATCAAGGGAAATAGAGAAAGCCCACTTCAAAGAACAAATGGACCAAAGCACCCGGTTATCAAGGATCAGGACCGGCCCACAAGCCCACACGCCAAAGGCGGTCGCGAGAGGGGCCACCCCCAGTCTGACCGGACTGGAAGTGGGTCCGGCCGGACTGGCGACCCCGCCAAAACTCACCGCCCTTATTCTCGGGCGGTTGCATACCGCCATGCATAGGCGTTCGAGGGGTGCTTCCATTTTTTACCCGCACGAAACCGACCATGTTAGATATAAATAGTTGGGTAGAGCTCTCCATTCAACACACACCACACAAGAGGCTCTCCCTCCACACTTGTATCTTTTACTTTTATTGGTTAGAGCTAGGAGCTTGGCAAAGATGTAATAGAAGATCAAGGTCGTCATGGAAATACTTGGTATGAGCAATTCATTGTTCTTCATGTCATGTTCTTCATCTCGATTACGTGCTATAGAACTAGAGTATAGTTCCTCATGATATAATCATTGCATATGAACTAGGCTATAGTTTCTATGTTATGATTCCGTCATATAAAACTTGTGCTTAATCATTCATACAATTTATTCCATGGAGTTTAGATGGCGGTCTGTCGTACCATCGGGTTTGCCCACATTCTAGCTCGTTGATCCATAGGGTCAAAGTCCTAGGAGGGTGTGGGTAGTTCCTTAGTACATGCGGGCATGGAGCCCGGGTGCACGGGAGCCTTCGGGATATGTCGGTACCATACAGTAGTGAGGTAGGCGGTAGGTGGTGACAGGCCTGTCCGTCCCTAGCACTCCACGTCCGGGTATTGAGTAGGAGTTCTGAAAGTGTCTATCGGCTGGTAGAGCAGCTGCGGGCATCTCCACGTCCATCTACCTCTGTCCGTATATCTTGTATGATTATTAACTTGTTCTTTGCACAACTATATAGGATAGGCCTGCTCCAGCTTAGGTTATTCTTTTATTCTTATTCCATGAGATTGCTTGAGTGTGTGTGTGTCAAGTTATCCTTACTTATCATGTTCCATCCCTGTTATGAACCTTGGTCTATTACAGTCATGTTATCTTGTCCATGTTCCTATTAGAGACTTTTACACCATGCCTTCCCTGTGGAAATACGATACCCTGAATACTTAGGGTGAAAGCTACAACGACATTTCCGTGCGCTTGCGGAACTCTTCTTGTTTGCATTAAGAAACACCAACAAGCTTTACGGTGCCATTGTCGGGGAAGGCATTGGCTAAAAGCATCTACTCGGGCATGTTCATGATAATATACATGTGTAGTAGCCATTGTTTACAATAGGGGTTTATCCTAAAAAAAAAAAAAATATGATTAAAATTAAATGTCCTCCTTTGATAGCTTCAATAAAATTTTGAAAAAAAAAAAACAACTAGCTCAAATTACTTTCGCTCAGGCATATGCTTTTCATTGAAGTGATCACAAGGGATGGTAAGTCCCTCGTGATCTACTATATCATAACCAGGTAGGAAAAACAATAAAGCACGGGGGTACAACCCCAATTTGATGGGCTTTGAGCTAGCTTGGGGGAGGACCGGAACAAGGTAATGTATATCTTGCACTCTCATCTCCTTTTGTTACCTGCAAAAAAAAAAAAATCAAGATAAAATTAATTAAAAAAAATCACCTTGTTCTCTTTACAATGTTTTCACCTCTGTTAGATGAATCTTGTTATCCTTTCATGCTTCCTCTCTTTATGTTGGCATATTTTGGCTTAGAAGTATTGGTCATACAATTTGTTGATCATACTCTCATAGGCTTGCTAGATTAAGCATGGTGCTTATGTTAGCTAAGTCTACCTTAATCAAATTAGACATGGCATCGAGTTTGATTTTTGAACCAAAGTTTGCTAGTATAAAGTTTGGTCGATCATTTGAACTAACCCCTGTAGGAAATTTATCAACTTCATAAGGGTAAGTCCTTGAGATGACAATAGAGATCCAAAAGATGATCAAGCATCCAACTTGAGGAGGTTTGGAGATCAATTGTCCCCAAAGCAAAGGTATAACCATAGGGCTTTTGATTTCTCACTCAAGACACCATAGAGGGTGTGAGTGATTATAGGATCGATAAGCCGTACTATAAAGAGGGGAAACTTATCGTACATATCGGTCCTCATGTGCCTTTAGGTTCAAAATTCATATGCATGCATTCTAACCTAAAGAGCTAACTCCGCGCTTGACGAAATGTTTTCGAAATGCTAACACATGGTGTCGGGGTGTTCTTCGATGTGTCGGCAACAAGAATCAAGTGACGGAAGTCAGTTTGGAGCAAAGGCGAAGAAACGGCAACACAACGGCAATTTCACGCGGCTCGGTTGGCGACCGGACTCACTAACCGGAAGCACAAAATTCTGACCGGACGCTCCAAAGATGCGTCCGGCCAGAGAGCATGTTTTTTCGGTTTGTGGTGGCGGGTGACCGGACGCACCGACCGGAAGCATCCGGTGCTGACGGGACGCACCAAGCGGACGCGTGGCCGGACGCGCGGAGGAGGGCGGTGGGGCACTTGTTTTGGGGCGTGTCGGTTGAGGCCGGACCCACCGGCCGGACTTCCCCGTCGGTCCGGTCGTCGGCTGCAAAGCGTGGCTTTCACCCAAACGGCCACATTTCATGGTGTGGCCTATTTATACCCCCCCTTGGCTGCCTCATGCTCTCTCTCTTGGTCATTTGAATCATTCCTAACACCCTAGAGCTGAGCAACAAGCCTCCTCCTCTCTCATTCTTGATTGTAAGCTTCATTCTTGAGAGAAGAGTTGATCCAAGTGCATTTGCATCGAGTTCTTGCATCTAGAGGCACTTGGGCATCGTCGTGAGCCGGTTGGTTTCCCATTTCTCTTGGAGACACCGCTCCTAGCCGGCTTGGTGATTTGGTGGAGTTGTTGGCAAGAAAACAAGATTGTTCTTGGCCACCTCCGAGCCGAATTTGTGAGAGGATCACGCCTCCTCGTCGGGAAGACAAAGTGCAAGGAATACATTGCTCGTGTCTTGGGTACCTCACTTGTGAGTGGTGTGTTGAGGCTAGCAAGTGCACCGCCTAGCTCAAACACCATCCTTGTGTTGGTCGGCACAATCGGAGACTAACTTGTCGGTGTACAAGTGAACTCCGGGTCAACACATCGACGTGTTCATTGTCTTGGTGATTGGCTCATCATCTTGTGTTGATTGGTTGTCCGTCTTCTTCCCGGTGATTGGTACATTGCCTCTACGAGTTGGTATATCGCTCTTACTCTTGTATTTACTTTCCTAGTTTACCTTGAGTAGAGAGCTAGCTCTTGCTTGTGTAGTTGTTCTTGCTAGCCTAAGGATCATATTAGGTTTGCTCACTAGTTAGAAGTAGTGACATAGCTTTGAGTGACATAAAGATCACAGAGTTTATTTAGAACTGTCACTAGAGGCTTGCAAGACAATAGAGCTAGTGCAAACCGCGATTACGCCTTTTGTTTTTCTAACGGTTTGTTAAATTGAGCTTGTAGAAAATTTTTATAGGCTATTCACCCCCCTCTAGCCATCTAGTACCTTACAAGTGGTATCGGAGCCGTGATCACCGTATTTGAAGGCTTAACAACCTTGGTTTGGAAGTATGGCTCATGTTGTGTTCAACCATGTTGGGGGAAAACCTCCGTTCTTTGATGGGGTCAAGAACTTTGATTATTGGAAGAGAACCATGAGAATGTACTTGGGATCAATCAATGACCGAGAAGGATTATGTCATCCTTGACCCAACCAACCTCACTCCCACCGACAAGGTAAACAAGCAATGCAACACCATGGCATTGAACACATTGTACAATGGCATGGATGTCAAAGTGTTTGAGGGCATTATGGATCTTGATAGAGCAAGTGAAATGTGGGAGAAGCTAGGTGAGACCTATGAGGGCACCAAGATGGTGAAAAGTGCCAAGTTGTATGTTCTCAAGAGTGAATTTGAGAACTTCAAGATGATGAAGGATGAGAGCATACCGGATACTTTCCATAGGCTCCAAGTAATTGTCAATGATCTCAAGGCATTGGGATTGAAGACATTGGATAGAGACTTTGGGCACAAATTCTTGATGTGCTTGCCCAAAAGGTTCATGATGTTGAGGAAGATTCTATTTAGAGGTGCATTGGACACCATGACACCTAGTGACTTGCTTGGTGAAGTGCTAACCGATGAGTAAGTTGATGGGATGGAAGATGAAGAAGAGAAGGAAGCAGATAAGAGCAAGAAGGTTGTGGCATTCAAGGCCGCCACCACCTCATCCAAGGCAAAGGGCAAAGGCAAAGCACAAGTGGAAGGTGATGAAGAGATTGACCTTGATGAGATTGATCAAGAGTTTGCTATGTTTGTGAGGAAATTTAGCAAAGTCTTGAAGAACAAGAAGATGGGGCAAGGCTCAAGAAGAAGAAATGACTCATCCAAGGGCAATGAAGAGCCAAGAAAGTCCTTTGAATGTGATAGCCCTTATCATATCCTTGCCAATTACCCAATCAAGAAAGAAAAAGAAAAGATGAAGGCATACAAGAGTGACAAGACAAATAAGAAGAGCAAGACTATGACATTTAAGAAGACAAATGATGGTGCTTTTGTTTGTTCTTGGGATAGTGATGGCTCCTCCGATGAAGAGGAAGACAAGGCCAAGGCAATGAGTGCAATTGGTCAAGACAAGAAGCCATCTCTCTTCGGCTCATCACCATCATGCTTCATGGCTAAGGCCACAAAGGTATCATTGCATGAGCACGAAGAACTAAATGCTAATGAAGTAAAATATGATAGTGATGATGATGATGATGATGAATATGAACCCACTAGAGATGACCTTCTAGAGATGCTTAAGCAAACTCATATCATGCTTAAGACTAAGGACAAGGAATGTAGAGCTTTGCAAAAGAGTGTAAAAACTCTTGAGCAAAACTTTAGTGAGCTAGAGGCTACCCATGAGGGTCTAAAGGAAGACCATGGGGAATTAGAGCTAGCTCATACAAGGCTTCAAAAAGCCCATGCCTTGCTCTTAGAGAAGAATGATAGAGCTTGCTCAATCATCAAGAAGAATGTTGGTTCAACATGTGACATCATAGATGAACCATTCTTGGTTGATTTTGAAGAACCATCTATTCCTTCCACATCCACATCAACCCACTCAATCTCTACTAGTAGTGATGAAGTGATTTTAGATTCATCATTAAAAGTTGAGAATGAGACTCTCAAAAGAGAGGTGGATGAGCTCACCCATGCCTTGGGTAAGGCATATGGTGGGGATGCCCGCTTGCTAAAGTGCTTGGGTAGCCAAAGGTTTTCCATTAACAAGGAAGGCTTAGGCTATGTCCCTAAGAAAGGCAAGAAGGCCTTTGCTACTCCAAAGCCTAGCTTTGTTTAGAGCAATGGGTCCTATTGCAATAGATGCAAACAAGTGGGGCATCAAGAGCATAAATATGCTAAAATGAACATGAACAAGGAATCAAGCAAAGTGCATTCCATCCATTTTGATTCTTGTTATTTGCTTACCAAGGGTGAGAAGGGTGTCAAGGCAAAGTTTGTTGGCACACCTATTGTTGGCCCAAAGAAGAAGGCTATTTGGGTGCCAAAGGCTTTGGTTGCTAACCTCCAAGGACTGAAGGGAAAATGGGTACCTAAATCTTATTGATTTCCTTTTAGGTGAATTACAAGATTGGGGAAGGCATTGGATTCTTGATAGTGGGTGCACTCAACACATGACCGGTGATGCAAGGAAGTTCACCTCAATTGATTCAACTCAAGAAAATGACAAGCCAATTACATTTGGTGATAGCAAAACTGGCAAGATTCAAGGCCTAGGCAAGATAGCAATAACCAATGATTTGACCATATCAAATGTGGCCTAGTGGATATATTGAAGTACAATTTACTTTCGATGGCATAAATTTGTGATCTTGGTTACAAGTGCATCTTTGGTGAAGATAGTGTTTTGAATTTGATAAAACCAATGGGTCCCAAGATGAAGATGAGAACCTCAATGATGTTAGTGGAACTCAATTGGTAAATGCCATGAAGGGTATGGACATTGGTGACATTAGGCCAACTCAAGTTGATGATGACATGGATGAAGTGCAAATAACTCAAGCTAGTGGTGCTCAAGTTCAAGATCAACAACAAGCTAGTACATCATCTCAAGCAACAACAAGTGATCAACCAAGCTCAAGCAATCAAGCTCCAATACTCCAAAGCTCAAGCATAGCTAGAAATCACCCAATAGATCAAATTGTTGGTGACATTGCAAGTGGAGTGCAAACAAGAGGAAGACTTACGGCATTTTGTGAGCACTTTGCTTTTGTGTCACAAGAAGAGCCCAAAAAAAGGTTGATGATGCCTTGAAGGATGAAGAATGGGTCATTGCAATGCAAGAGGAGCTCAATAACTTTGATAGAAACAAGGTTTGGGAATTGGTAGAGAGACCAAAAGACTACAATGTCATTGGAACCAAATGGGTTTTCAAGAACAAGCAAGATGAAGATGACATTGTTGTGAGAAACAAAGCAAGACTAGTTGCACAAGGTTACACTCAAGTAGAGGGTCTTGACTTTGGTGAAACATATGCTCCGGTTGCAAGATTAGAGGCAATTAGAATCTTATTAGCCTATGCATGTGCACACAATATCAAGCTCTATCAAATGGATGTCAAGAGTGCTTTTCTCAATGGATTCATCAATGAGCTAGTGTATGTTGAGCAACCATCCGGTTTTGAAGATTACCATCATTCCAATCATGTGTACAAGTTGAACAAGGCATTGTATGGGTTGAAGCAAGCACCTAGAGCATGGTATGAGAGGTTGAGAGACTTCCTACTCAAGAAAGGCTTCAAGATGGGCAAAGTTGATACTACTCTATGCACCAAGAAGATTGAAAATGATTTGTTTGTCATGCAAATATATGTTGATGATATCATCTTTGGATCAACAAATCAAGAATATTGTGAAGAATTTGCTAAGATGATGGCACAAGAGTTTAAGATGTCTATGCTTGGAGAGCTCACATATTTCCTTGGTCTACAAATCAAGCAAATGAAGAATGGCACCTTCATTAGTCAAGGGAAATACATTAGAGACATGATCAAGAAGTTTGGCATGCAAGATGCAAAGGGCATTAATACACCAATGGGTACCAATGGATCATTGGACAATGATGAGAGTGGCAATATGGTTGATCAAAAGTACTATAGGTCATTGATTGGAAGCTTACTCTATGTGACCGCTTCTAGGCCCGATGTGATGTTTAGTGTTGGTAAGTGTGCAAGGCTTCAATCCTCACCTAGAGAGAGTCATCTCACCGCATCAAGAAGAATCTTGAGGTATTTGAAGCATTGGCTATGGTATCCCAAGGGGTCAAATTTTGAGCTTATTGGGTATTCGGGACTCGACTATGGGGATGCAAGGTTGATAGAAGAAGCACAAGTGGCACTTGTCAATTCCTTGGAAGATCTCTAGTATCATGGTCATCAAAGAAGCAAACCGGTGTGACACTTTCAACCACCGAGGCCGAATACATTAGTGCCGATAGTTGTTGTGCACAATTGCTATGGATGAGATCAACATTGAAGGACTATGGTTTTGATTTCCATCATGTGCCTTTGTATTATGACAATGAAAGTGCTTGCAAGATGACACAAAAATCTGGTCCAACATACAAGAACCAAGCACATAGACATAAGGCATCACTTCATTAGAGATCATCAACAAAAGGGTGACATTGCTATTCAACCTATTGGCACCGAAGATCAACTAGCCGACATCTTTACAAAGCCACTAGATGAGAATATGTTTTGCAAGCTAAGAAATGAGTTGAACATCCTTGATTTCTCAATATGAGTTGAATGCACCCCACATATATGACATGCCTCTCCTTCGAGCCAAGGTATCATTGGTTGACACGGCATTCATTATATCTAAGGACTTGTTAGAACATATAGACATATAACTTGTGCCTTAGGAAGCATTCATGAAAAATCAAAGGATTTCAATGTATGTATGCCGTCACTATTGCTATTTATGCTTGTTTGATCTAGTGATGACATATGACATGTTTATGGGCTTGCAATCTCAAGTGTTGAATTTGGCTATCTTTTTCACACATATACTTCAACATAGGCAAGATAACCCTTGTCATGAGGTGTGAAGAAGCTTGTCTTTGGTTCAAACCGAAATATATGTTTGACAAGTGATCCAAATTTGACCAAATTTGAGCACTACTCTCTCTTCCATAACACAACATGGTCATACGTTTTGTGGAAATTGTCGACAAAGCGGGAGAGATTAGTGTATGAAAGGTTTTGGAAAATTAAAAATTCACATGTTTTTGAAAGGTTCATGAAGTTACAAATGGTTCACACAAGTAGGGGAGCAAGCTCATAGACAATTTGTTGCATTTGATTGTGCACTAACATATGACTTGCTCATTGCACATGTATTTAAATTCCATATATACATGCTTGTGTGATGTATGCTAGTTTAGTGATTCACAAGTTGCTTTACAAGTGGTTGAATAATTAGCATGCATAGGAGCTAGCTAGATTTTCAAAATTCCGCTCTTAATTCAAGTACCTTGCTCTTAATATGATCTCACGTGGTACTTTGAGTTTTGATCAAAATCTAGTTACCTTGTTGCTTGTATGGTGAAAATGGCGCAACTCCGATTGGTATCACGCTTCAAAGGTCCATTTCTTTCACCTTAAGCATCATTTTGGTAACATAGCTCACCCTCAATTTCAATATTCATACATGTATGCAATGATTCGTTCCAAACTCGTGGCATACATGTAGGGGGAGCTCATGCTACCAAAACCGAACTATGATGATTGTCTAATCCTGTGATTGTAAGCAAAATGCTTGGACAACCATGATATGTTCAGAAACATTAATCATAAAACCTTTATGCGGGTTGTCACCAATTACCAAAAAGGGGAGATTGAAGATCTCTAGTTTGGTTTTGGATAATTAGTGACACCTAAGGACTAATCTCTCGATGCTAAGTGTTTGACTAGATTGGAGATTGGTTGTGCCGGAGTTGGAGCATGGTGATCATGGTTGATGGATCGAGGTGATCCAAAAGATGATCAAGCATCCAACTTGAGGAGGTTTGGAGATCAATTGTCCCCAAGGCAAAGGTATAACCATAGGGCTTTTGATTTCTCACTCAAGACACCATAGAGGGTGTGAGTGATTATAGGATCGATAAGTCGTACTATAAAGAGGGGAAACTTATCGCATATATCGGTCCTCATGTGCCTTCAGGTTCAAAATTCATATGCATGCATTCTAACCTAAAGAGCTAACTCCGTGCTTGACGAAAATGTTTTCGAAAATGCTAACACATGGTGTCGGGCGTGTTCTTCGACGTGTCGGCAACAAGAATCAAGTGACGGAAGTCGGTTTGGAGCGCAAAGGCGAAGAAATGGCAACACAACGACGGAATTTCGCAGCTCAGTTGGCGACCGGACTCATTGACCAGAAGCACGAAATTCTGACCGGACGCCCGGTATGTGCCTCCGGCAGAGAGCATGTTTTTTTCGGTTTGTGATCGACGGTGTTGACGCACCGATCGGAAGCATCCGGTGCTGACCGGACGCACCAAACGGACGCGTGACCGGACGCACGGAGGCAGGGGTGGGGGCACCGCTTTGGGGCGTGTCGGGCCAGACCGACTCACCGGGTGAGTCCGGTCGCAAGGCCCCGATCAGCCGCAGAAAGCGTGGCTTTCACCCAAACGGCCACATTTCATGGTGTGGCCTATTTATACCCCCTTGGCTGCCTCATGCTCTCTCTCTTGGTCATTTGAATCATTCCTAACACCCTAGAGCTGAGCAACAAGCCTCCTCCTCTCTCATTCTTGATTGTGAGCTTCATTCTTGAGAGAAGAGTTGATCCAACTGCATTTGCATCGAGTTCTTGCATCTAGAGGCACTTGGGGATCGTCGTGAGCCGGTTGGTTTCCCATTTCTCTTGGAGACACCGCTCCTAGCCGCTTGGTGATTTGGTGGAGTTGTTGGCAAGAAAAGGAGATTGTTCTTGGCCACCTCCGGGCGAATTTTTGAGAGGATCACGCACTCCTCGTCGGGAAGACAAAGTGCAAGGAATACATTGCTCGTGTCTTGGGTACCTCACTTGTGAGTAGTGTGTTGAGGCTAGCAAGTGCACCGTCTAGCTCAAACACCATCCTTGTGTTAGTCGGCACAACCGAGACTAACTTGTCGGTGTACAAGTGAACTCCGGGTGAACACATCGACGTGTTCATTGTCTTGGTGATTGGCTCATCATCTTGTGTTGATTGGTTGTCCATCTTCTTCCGGTGATTGGTACATTGCCTCTACGAAGTTGGTATATCGCTCTTGCTCTTGTATTTACTTTCCTAGTTTACCTTGAGTAGAGAGCTAGCTCTTGCTTGTGTAGTTGTTTTTGCTAGCCTAAGGATCATATTAGGTTTGCTCACTAGTTAGAAGTAGTGACATAGCTTTGAGTGACATAGAGATCATAGAGTTTATTTAGAATTGTTACTAGAGGCTTGCAAGACAATAGAGCTAGTGCAAACCGCGATTACGCCTTTTGTTATTCTAACGGTTTGTTAAATTGAGCTTTTAGAAAATTTTTATAGGCTATTCACCCCCCCTCTAGCCATCTAGGACCTTACAAGCGGTCACGACACGGGCGATAGGGACTGCTGCGGGCTCGGGTGCCGATTTCAAGAAGTTACGTAAGTATAGTTCCGGTATCTAGACGTTACGTTTTTAGTTTGAGTACCCGAAGTTATATAACTATATTTTCAGTACCCGAAAGTTACGTTTTTAGTTAGAGTACTCATGTGTGAAACATCAAAAAGTTTAGGTACCTACAAGGCAATTTACACTACATTTAATGCTCAATTCATGCATCAAGAGATTAAGCTACGATGGGTACTTGTAGTACTTGTTTGGTTCACTTTTTCGTGAACTAAACAAGGCCTTAGTCTTCTTTTTATGAGAAACTGGCAGGGGGCAACTAGCAAGCATTCCAATAACACAGAGGTTTGACTTATTATTATATTTACAAAAAGGATACAAAGAGAAACAAAACCAAGTGGCAGCCGGGCGTGGAAAACTGAGTATGGACGACTTTTGGGACGGGTGGGGAGCTACAGCTACTAGCTGGTAGCTAGTGTGTATTACAGCTACTCAAGTGTGTAATACAGCATATGAGCACATGTGGTTGGCTCATCAATCTCCATTCTCCAACAAACTGTTTTCAAATACATTCAGACATCAGACATGCTGTATTTTTATCTTTAATTATTTATCAATGCTCTTTATCAATAGGAACCATCTCTGGCTGTGTACGCGACCGGGCGTGGAGGCCGGATGCTTTCATCCTTTATCTAAAAAAAGGAACCATCTAATATTCATGCCCCGAAAGCGGGCTCAAGGATAGGACCACGTCGCCCGTTAGCTCCCTGGCTGTCTGATCTGGCAAACTTGCAATGATTGTCTAAGCTTAGATCTTGCTGTAGGGGCAAAGCGCTAGTTGTGTCGACTTTAGGTGGGTGATGTAGGAGCATCTCCAAGAGTTGTTGAAGAGGGATAATTGCAATTATAGAACTCGAAATAATGTGCTTCGCCATTATAGGATTCCAAATATTGGTGAAAGGTCGTATATGACTAGAAAGGGGAGGGGTTGTTGAATAGCCTATTAAAAATTTTACAAAATCAATAGAACAAATTTGTTTGTCCAACAAAAAGGCTTAAATGTGGTTTGTTGTAGCTCTACGGTTAGGCAAGCCACCTAATTGTAATTTTAGTTGTTAATGTCTCTAAATCACACAAGAGCTATGTCACTACTTTACCAAGTAGATGAACAAGCTACTTACCATTAAATTACACTACACAACTAGATAGCAACACAAACTTACAACTACACAAGAACAATATATATCAAAGGTAATGCAAGAGAGGTTTGTGCTTGTTTATACTAACGTGTTGGCACTATGATCCAATCACCAATAAAGATATACAATCACATTCAATAGGATAAAGCCAATGACCAAGGAGACAATGAACGAGTTTATTAATTTCTTCATCCGAATTTCACTTATGCACCGACAAGCTAGTCTCCGATTGTGTCGACCAACACCTCGATGGTCCTTCGGTGAGGACCGCAAAGCAAAGCTCCCTACAAGGCACCACTCGCAAGTGTGGTATTCAGTGACACGTGCAATCCACTAGAGTAGCAATTTGTCGCTTCAACAGGGATCCTCAAGAACCCCTTACAAACACCAAGAGGTGGGCAAAAAAAATCTCCCCTTCCCAACACCTCCAACAACTACCAAGCCGACTAGGAGCGGTACTCTCCAAGAGTAACAAGAAATCCACCGGCCACAACGATCTTCAAGTGCCACTAGATCCAACAAGCAAGCAATGCACTAAGATCTCTCCCAAATCTCACCAAGAAATGCATTCCATCGTTGGAGGCGTTGATGATATAGATTCCTACTTGTGTGACCGTAGTCTTGTCCCTCTTCCTCCTAGTGAAAACCTAGCTCCAGCTGTGCTGGTGGTGGCGGCGACGATGGCATTGAAACCCTCTTGAGGGTGCCACTATGGAGGGTGGATTCTAGCTCTTGCTGCAGCCTTGTGTTCTCTCCGTTTGCTCTCCCCATGTTGTTGTTGGCCCCTCTTGGGTAAGATTGGCCCCCGGTTGTGAGGCATTGCCGACGATTCGACGTTGTCCTCCTCGGAGATTCTGCGCCATCAACGCTCTCCTTGATGGTGCTAGAATATCAAATGTTGGGTGGAATTTTCACCGTTGTTGCCATTCCCCTCCAACGGTTCCTCCCCATGGACGGTGTTGGATGGTGGTACGTCGGCCCAGATATCCTAGAGGATGTCACTATTGGCTCAAAGGGAGGTCGTCATGTCCATTGATCCTAGGCTTGCTTGTTCACCGCCAATCTTAGTCCCTATTCCACTGTTTATCGTCGAAGGGAGGGTGGCAACCGATCAGCGTAGTTATGAGCACTGGTGGAGGGCACAATAGCCATGGTGAGTCCAACAAGTATGCTACTGAGAGGGGGCGCATATCGGCATTCGGTTGTCGTCTTTTGCCTTGTGTCTAGGCTCATCCTCGAATGTGCTAAGTGGTGTTACGGTTTTTGTTGTTGGTGTTGTAAAATCTCTCCCCCCGTTGTACCCATCATCTACTCCATCCCCTTGCCTGATGTAAACGATATATCAAGGCCAAATCTTCCACCCAGCGGCCTATGGCGTCAATCATGAACATATGCAAGTGGGGATGATTTTATCCTCCCAAAAGTTGACCTTAAAAAAACGGCACAGCTGCTCCGTAAATATGATTTAGCTTTCCCATAAAAATAACTTTCTTTTTGGAAATAGGAACTTTCATTAATTTTAAGAGATTACATCAATGAGACAATGTCTTGAAACATTCCCGGTCTCGCCCTTGGGCACAAAGACATGAATAGTTTTAAATAACCACACATCAATCACTGTCAATCCTAAAACTAGACCGCCATCCATGCATCTGGGAGAAAAAATCCTTGGCTAAAAATAACTAATTTTGCACCACTGGAAGAGCATATTTATTTTTTTGTCAAGTCAACCACATATTACTGTTTGTTGTACAATGTTTTATGTCTGAAATTAGTTGCCATTTTGCACAAGTTCAACAACCCATCTGGTTATAGGTGCTTGGTTTCTCGCGTCGCATCTTGATCGCTCCTTTATTTGAGTTATATGCTTGATCCTGAGATTCGAAGGCACATGAGGACATGTGGGTAGGTTGCAGTTCCGTGGTCAACTAGGTACTTCGGTACGGTGTAGTACGAGCTGGTGCTCACCTCACCCGACAATACTAAGCAGTTTAGAACTTGCTGCTTCCGTACAGTTCTCCACCACCTCCTCCGCGTCCAATCGAATCAAGTCCGATTTCATTCCCATCCGTCACGACTACACCCGCCGCCGACGTCGGCGGCACTGCCAGTCCGTGCTCTCATCAGCCACGGACACCGAGCTCAAGGATGATGCCGACCGTGGGGGCAGACTGATGTACCTGCTATCCTTCATGAACGGGCGATCGGAGCCAAGACGCCCCGCGGCTCCCCGCTTCCGTTCCACGGAGCTATGCCGATCCGGCGGTGGCTGCCGGTCCCGATGAGCTGCTTGAAGCGGTCCCCCGGCGTCCTTCAGGCTCACGCACGCGGAGACGGTTCCACGGCGGGACGAGGTGCACGGGCCGCCTTCAACGCCGGCGGCCTCCTTAGTCTCACCATCGCCCGCAACCGAGCTGCAGCTCAGGGTGGACCGGGTGGTCGATTTGGAAATGGAACCGAACCCGCCGCCGGAGTTCGAGCTCGGGGTGGATCGCCAGGCTCCATCTAGTGTTCCAAGGCGTGTATACCGGAGACGAGGTCGCCGCCGGAGCGGTGGCCGCGGATCGTGACTATGGCGGTGGCGAGAGGGTGCTGTGTATGGTCGGGACGCCGTCTCCCCGCGCGTGGAAGCAACAGCACGGACCCGTGGGGATCGGGCCAAGAATCGTGGAGGTGGCAGCAGCAACTTTGAGCCGCCAGTTGTGTCGGACGGCAACATCCTTCTCGTGCTACGGTACCCCAAGACGCCGACGCCGACAGCTCGCGCCGTGCATGGCGTGATGGCGAGCACGAACGCCAAGTCGAATGGCGCGTGCCGACACCGTCCGCCTGGTGTCCCGGCACCAGCCCCGGCGGGTACGGGGCGACGACGCCGTTACCAATTCCGCAAGAAGATGCGGAGTCCTCTGATGTCGCATGGTGCAGCAAGGACGACTCCGTTCCATGATGAAGGCGACGCCATGGACAGTGGCAATTCTCCAACTCTCTCGCGACTTCATCCACGAATCCAATGTCAACGGCCAAATCATGGAAGTCGTTCCAAACCGGAATTGCAACGGACTGATGAGTTCGCAGCAAGCTCGGGCCGTTCGTGTCCAGGCCCCCGCCACAAGCGAGCTTTGGA
Source organism: Hyparrhenia diplandra (assembly GCA_015847255.1). NCBI lineage: Eukaryota > Viridiplantae > Streptophyta > Magnoliopsida > Poales > Poaceae > Hyparrhenia > Hyparrhenia diplandra. The sequence continues at coordinate 101,290 of JADLZK010008271.1, forward strand.
GGGCATGGCGTTCGCCGTCCCGCCATCGCGGTAACCATGGGCATGCGGTGGCAGGCCGTTGGGCACGGCAACATGGACGGACGGGTCGCGGCGGTGGCGGCCGTGTTCCGCCACGTGCCCCGTGGGAGCATCACCCCTACCGCGGCAAGAGGACGGGCATGAGCGGCATGACCTTGTCGGCGGAGGGCGCCTGGATGCCGTCCATGGGGCGGGTTTGCATGGTGGGCTGCCTAGGCGTTGGCGCCGCCAAGGAAAGCGGCGCTACCGCGTGTGAGTCTCTCCGTCCGGACGACGGTGTCGATGACTCGCCGCGCATCATCGCCGGACAGATCACCGCCATGGACGGGAGGAGCCACCCTCCGCTCTTGTTCCAAAGAACGGCGTGGACAAAGCATCACCCGCTGCGCGCACGCGCGTCGTCGTCGTACTTGTACACCAAGGTTGAACAGGCTCGTGAGCTTCTCCTTCGACTCCGGCGAGTCAACCATGGGGATTACGGGCCTTCGCGTTGCCGGTCACTACTCGCCTATCCGGGATTCTTTGGCCGGTGTTGCCGCCAATGATGAGGCGAGATGGGGAGTCTCGCCAACCTCGCCGACGACCTTGATCTTCGCCAGGTTGAATGTGAAGCCGCCGTTTGTGCCGCAATGGATCGAGGGCCATTCTTTCAACCGCAGATACTCTATTGGCACCATGGTTGACGAGACCGGTATCGCATGGTTGACTCGCTAATTTCCTAAACTCAATATTCAAAATATGAAATAATTTAAACGCCTTGATCCGAAACACCACCATCTAGCTCATTGGATGTCTTTGGACTTGTACATCAACTCCTTATTTTATTTCTCGCATGTTATCTTCAGAATTCATTAGTCCCCTAATTCGGTGGTCATCAATGCCAAAAACCCACTTAGAGCTTGATTGCACTTACAATCTCCCCCTTTTTGGTGATTGATGACAACCAAATTAGAGCTTACAAAAAGATGTAAAGTCAAACTTTAGATTATTTAAGTCCAAGGATGTAGGAGCCTCCCCCTAAATATGTGAATGAGTTTTGAATTCTCATTGTTGACTTAAGAAGTTAATTTCACATATTTACGTGTAATGAGGCCTCCCCCTAAATGTGTGAGTGAGATTTGAGTTCTCAACTCGACATGAAAGTCAAGTCACACATTTAGAAAGTGTGCAAGGCCTCCCCCTACATCCATGGTTGCTGTGGGATGCTCAACAAGGTGTCACAAATATATAGCCGTGATGCATGTGACAAATATAGACAGATCAGAGCACAGAAAGGTGTCTGCTCAAGATCGATGTGCACGGCATCGCCGCGCCGTGGTGCGGCACCGGCGCCTATCAGACGCATTGCACAAATGTAACAACATCCACAACAATTATGACATGATATAGGAACTAAACATGCAGCAGATTACATAAAACGTAGTTTAAACATCCAACGTATCAAATCCGAGAAATAGCAAGTCATAGGTGGCATTATTACATAAAATAGAGTTTTTCTCAAACTCACACCTAACAAATTACTCTCAAAAGATCTAAACTCGAAGCTCCATCCGCCGCTGCTGCAATCCTCGATCATGGCGTCGAAAAAGTTTGACCCCTCTCATTTCTTCTAATTTTTCTCCCCTTTGGCATCAAACACCAAAAAGATCATAGAAAAGAGAAGAAACGAAGCGGAGTCACTCCTCACCGGAATCATCCTGACGACTGGAAGCGGTGTCCTCGTCCTCCTCCTCCGAAATAACTGCACTAATCCGCGCTGAGCGACGAGTAGAGCATCCGGGCCGGGACTCGCTGAGAGAAAGAGCCAAGCAAGTCCGACAAGTCCCGGTCTCGGCGCTAGTGGCCGACAGCCTCGGGAGGTCGCATCGAGGTGGTCTAGGGATCGAAGGAGGAACTGGGAGTCCTTGCTTTTCCCTAACACTCTTGAAGGCCTGCCTCACCTCCCTGCGCATCTCATAAGTCTACTGTGAAGCATATGCGCAATGCCCAAAGATGGCCTTAATCCACTTCTTTACCTTGGATCGAAAGCCACTGTGCCTCCTAGGCCTAGAGCTAGAGGGCTGCTCCAAGTCCTCTCTCCCAGCTGAGGTGCCTCAAAGAGTGGGTCCGCCACTAGTCTTCCCTCCTTCTAAGCCATGGGTCTTCTCAATGTTGTAGGCTGTGTGAAAACAATCCTTGGGATAGATATTCCCTGTGACCCTCTCAATCATGAACATGAGGTAGGGAGCATAGGGCAAGTTCCTTCTAGCATCATCCATAGCATTGGCTAGCTGCCTCCAAATGAACCTTCCAACATTGAAGGTTTCATCATTCCTGAAGTGAGCCAGGAGATTTCTAGCATAGCCATTGATATCTGAGGCTGCCCCATCCTTAGGATCAATCGTGCACCTGCAGAGGTTGTTCATCACATAGAAGAAGTCCTTCAGACCCTTTCTCTTGCCATCAGCTTCCTTTGGCTTTGCCCAACAGTCCCTGATCACTTTGATCTCAACAGGCTCTATCTCATGGATATCAGTGAACTGTCTGTGAGTAGCCCCAAAACCAAGTATCAGACAGAAGGTGACAAAGTCAACCCCGAAAGTGTCTCCCCGTCGGGCCATCCAGTGGATAGTGTCAGCTTGCTTGTCCCAATGGTAAGTGGCATGGAACTGACTCAAAATCTCTTCATTCCAATCATGCTTGAAAGCCATGATGTCAGTCAGCTCGAACCTGTCACAAGCCTCAATTGCCTCATTGAAGGCATCCTCTTCCTTCTCAGCCATCCTCTCAAAGTCTATGTAGTGCATAGTGGTGATCTTGCTCTTGGATGAGTGAAAGAGGACTGTCAGATGGAAGTTTGAGTGAAAAGCCACCCAAAACCTCTCATCAATGCCTTCTGTCTTCTCATCTGCATAGACATTGTAGGCTCTAGCATCTGCCACTTCCCTCTGCTTCCTGAGGTAGCTCACAACTGGGATGGGCTGAGTATTTGTGGGCTGCCATCTCAAAGACACCCTCCACCGGGCACCATGTAGCCGTTGTCATAGATGAATAGGTGCTCGGGAGTGCCTTGGTCACCATCGGGCACAATGGTGTACCCATACCGCCGCCGCCGCTCCTCGAGAAGTCTAGCGGACCCACCGCCGCCGCCACCTACCCTCTCGCTCGCATTCTTCCTTCCACGGCCCCTCTTTCCACCACCTTGACCCTCATCTTCCTCTTGCCATGAGGATCACCTCCGAGGATCCATCTATGCAATATATAGAGTTTGATCGTAACCGATGGTGACAGAAGATAAAAAATGATCAAATATATGTGGGAGAATGCTTGAAACATAAAATTAGATAGTTTGAGCAAGCCGTCGAGGGTGAAAAACCTGGCCGCTGCTGGTATCGCGTGCAGAGGCATCGACATTTCTTGACGGATCTGCGTGGCACCGCCAGGCCGGGTCACGCCGCACCGCCGCCTCCCCTTGCTCAAACCATCTATTTTTATCTGCCAAACCATTCTGACTCATTTATTTGACACATTCTTATATTTCTATTCCAATTTCGTAGAGATCAAAACACACCGACAAGAAATCAACTTTTTAGGTATGGATTCTAATTCCACCAAAGTAATAGAAGGAAGGATATATTCTCGATTCTCGAACTTCAGAGTTCATCATCATCATTTCATGAGTAATTTGAGGGAAATTTGCTGTTTGAATCAGCTAAGAACAAAGTGAGGTTCTATTTGGGGATGGCAAAGCCACACCCTCCCCTAAATTGTTCATGTCATGGCAATGTCAAGCTAGGTGATTCCAACTATCAAGAACACATCTCTACCATCTATTAATCATATAGGAGTAGAAATCCATGACTAAAATCAACTCCATGCATAGATCGTGCAAGAACTTCACGGCTAGGGTTAGGTTTACCTTGCGCTTGACCTCGTGGATTGAGGGGAGAAGAGAAGCAGGTGCTCGAGGAGAGGGAGCACGGCCGGCCGGGACGAGGGGCAGGACCGGCGGGCGGCGTGGCGGCGTGGCACTGCCGGGTGCGCTGGGCGGTCGGAGCGGCGGCGCGTGCGGCGGGCTGCAATGGGCGGCGCGCCCTTCTCAAGGCGAGAGAGAGAGACCGACCGCGAGAGAAGTGTCGGGCAGAGGAGAGAAAGAGAGAAACGGACGGGCTGGGGGTAGAAAAGGAAAGAAGAAAAACTTTGGCCCCATACCGTTCGGATCTCGACCGACCCAAACCTAAGCGCGGCATCAAAGCGACGAGGGCGCGGCACCGGCTGCCAACCGCGCTGGCACTACTGTGCGAGGATGCGGCAAGACCGCCGCTCCGGGCCACTGTCCCGCATATATATTGCCACTTCGACTTATTTCTCCTCAAATTTGATCACAGAGACACCAAGATTCATTGCCGAGGCAGATCATCGAGCACAAAACTATGGCATTGAACCTTGGATTAGAATTTGAAATCCTTTTTGAAACACTATATGAAAATTTTCACAAACTTTTCCTATGTCGATCTAGAGTCTCAAAACAAATTGCATGTGTGCCGAATTCAAACCAAGCTACGAGAATCGAGAATGTTTAGCTCACTACGCAAAGCACAAAACCTTGACTCATCGAGAGGCTTGGTGAAGATATCGGCTAGTTGCTTTTCGGTGCTCACATGGCGAATTGCGATATCTCCTTTTTGAGTTCGTGGTCTCTCAAGAAGTGATGACGGATGTCTATGTGTTTTGTTCTAGAGTGTGCTACTGAGGTTATTTTGCGAGTTTGATGGCACTCTCGTTGTCACAAAGAAGAGGTATCTTTGTGAAATGACAACCGTAATCCTTTAAGGTCCGCTTCATCCAAAGTAGTTGAGCACAAAGATGCACCGGCTGCAACATACTCGGCCTCGGCAGTGGAAAGGGCTACACAATTTTGCTTCTTAGAGCTCCAAGACACTAAGGACCGCCCAAGGAATTGACATGTCCCGAAGTGCTTTTTCGATCTACTTTGCAACCCGGCATAGTCGAATCAATAACCAAGTAGATTGAACTTGAAACCCTTAGGATACCACAAGCCAAGGTTAGGAGTGAGGACTAAGTATCTCAAGATTCTCTTAACAGCCACATTGTGACATTCCTTTGGATTGGCTTGAAAAAGCAGCACACATACACACACTAAGCATTATGTCCGCCTAGATGCACAAAGGTAAAGCAAAGATCCAATCATGGAGCGATATACCTTCATGTCCACGGCTGGACCCTCCTCATCAAGATCAAGATATCCATTGCTTGGCATTGGAGTTTTGATTGGCTTTGCCTTAGCCATATCAAACTTCTTTTAGCATGTCATGGGTGTACTTTTGTTTGGCAAATGAATGTCCCTTCCTCCATTTGCTTGACTTGAAACCCGAGGAAGTACTTTAGTTCACCCATCATGGACATCTCAAATCTCTTGGTCATTGTCCTACTAAATTGCTCAACATACAGTTGTTAGTGCTACCAAATATTATGTCATCGACATATATTTGGCATACAAAGATATCATTGCTAACTTTATGAGTGAAGAGAGTAGGATCAGCTTTTGCCTATTTCAAAGCCTTGATTGAGCAAGAATTCCTTAAGGCATTCATACCATGCTCTAGGTGCTTGCTTAAGCCCCATAGAGCCTTTCGGAGCTTGTAGACGTGATTGGGAAACTTGGGGTCTTCAAACCCGGGTGGTCGCTCAACATACATCTCCTCTTGTACAGGGACCATTGAGGAATGCACTCTTGACATCCATTTGGAACAATTTTGAAGTCATGATGGGCAGCAAAGGCTAGAAGAATGCGAATTGCTTCTAGTCTTGCCACCGGGTGCATAGGTCTCATCGAAGTCCAAGCCCTCTACTTGAGTGAAGCCTTGAGCAACCAATCTTGCCTTGTTTCTTGTCACCAACCCATCTTCATCTTGCTTGTTGTGGAAGACCCACTTGGTACCAATGATGTTTGTCTTGGGTCTTTCCACCAAGTCCCACACTTGATTTCTTTCAAAGTTGTTGAGCTCTTCTTGCATGGCCAACACCCAATCGGGATCCTTGAGAGCGTCATCTACTTTCTGTGGTTTCAAAGATGAAACAAACGAGTAATGTTGATAAAAAAGCAGCTAGATGAGATCGAGTAGTTACTCCCTTTCAGAGACTCCCAAGGATATTATCAACGGGTGATGATCCCGTTGAATTGTTTGTTGTAGTCGTGGGTGATCAACGCTTCTCGCATTTTCTTCTTGATCTTCATCATATTCATCATCGGCTTCAAGAATTGGAGCGAGATCAAATGGTTGAACAGTGATGAAAGGGTGGATCGGTCGCCGCGAGGTAGGTGGCGCGGCACGCGTTGGCGTTTGTGCGGCTTGCGGCGGGCACTTCCAGCCAGCGTCGTGTGACACCCGCCGAGGGGCTTAATAAGGTTGATAGAATATTCATACCAACAAGTTGCAACTTCTTTTCCGAAGCCCATCTCCTAAAAACTCCAAAGTTAAGCGTGCTTGGCTTGGAGCGATGGGTGACCGACCGGGAAGTCCTTCCCAGCGCATGAGTGAGGACAAAGTACGCAGAAAAAGACTAGTGTTGGTCTGCGTGAGAACGATCTTGATCCTTAGAGAGTCGGCCAAATGTAAGCGGGCCGGCCTCGAGGAGGCGGGACGTTACGTCTTGCGCTGCACTTGGTCATCGAGCACGTCGGCGGAATCTTTAATAAAGAACAACTGGTGGATCCTCCTCTCCATTAGCTTGATCTTCTTGAGGTCTTATGTCACCTATAGCCAATTGCTTGATTGCCTCACAAGGTGGATCCTCCTTTCCTACAACACTTTGATCAACTTGCTCTACTTGAGAGCCATTAGATTCATCAAATGTCACATCTATAGTGATTTCAACCCTACCGGTGGTTTGGTTGAAAACATGATAGGCATGCTCATTTGACCCATAACCAAGAAGGAAACCTTCATCAACTTTAGGTGCAAACTTAGAGGTTCGGGGCTTCTTGTTAAGAATGAAACATTTGCACCCAAACACCCTAAAGTATGACACCTTAGGCTTGTTACCGGTTAAGAGCTCATATGAAGTCTTCTTGAGTTTCTTGTGCAAGTAGAGACGGTTGATGGCATGACAAGCGGTGTTGATGGCTTCACACCAAAATATGTCCAAGTCTTGTACTCATCAAGCATTGTCCTTGCCATCTCTATGAGAGTGTACGGTTCTTCCTCTCTCGCACCATTTTGTTGAGGGGTATATGCAGCTGAAAACTCATGCTTGATGCCCTCTTCATCAAGATACTCTTCAACTTGGGTGTTCTTGAATTCGGTTCCATTGTCACATCTCACTTTCTTGACAAGTAGGCCAAATTCTCTTTATGCCCTCTTGATGAAGGTTTTCACCTTCTCTTGTACCTAACACTTATCAAAGATAAAGAAAACCCAAGTGAAGCGAGAGTAGTCATCAACAATAACAAGTCCATATTTGTTACCCCCGATGCTAAGGTAGGCCACCGGTCCAAAGAGATCCATGTGTATCAACTCCAATGGTTGAGTAGTGGTCATCACACTCTTTGGTGGGTGAGGTGCACCTACTTGCTTTCGGCTTGGCAAGGTCCACATATCCTGTCTTTGTCAAAATCAACATTTGTTAGTCCAATGATGTGGTTGTCTTTCTGCAGTTTGGCCAAGTTCCTCATGCCAACATGTGCTAGACGATGATGCCATAACTAGCCCATGCTAGATTTTTGCCATTAGACAAAGGCCTCAAGATTAGCTTTACTTTTGTTGAAATCAACTAAGTATAGCTTATTCTTGAGTTTGCTCAGAAGACAACAGAGGAATCCTCCTGCGAAAAGACTTCCACACCAACATCCGTAAAAGAGACAATTGTAGCCTTTCCCACATAATTGTGAGATGCAGGAAACAGATTGTATCCTAACGAATCAACATGCAAGACATCTCGAAACATCATGTTCATTAGTGATAGCAACTTTACCAAGACCGATCACGCTTCTTACATCATCATTTTCAAACCTTATGTTGTTCCTCTCATCATTGGTTTGGGAATATGATGAAAACATACTCCTTTCTCTCGGTCATATGATTTGTGTACAGCATTTGTCAAGCACCCAACTTGACCCACCGAAGAGGAGTATGCTCGCAAAACAAGTTTAGTTCATTAAGTTTAGGTCCCCTAAGATTCTTGGGACCTTTTACATTAGTCACAAGAACTTTGGGAACCCAAATAGAGGTGTTGCGGTAAATCTTTCTGTCAATGCCCATGTACTTTGCATACACCTCCCTCTTGCTGTTTGCCTTCACTTCAAAGCAAGGATTAGAGTCTAACTTGCTTGCTTTTGCCTTTGATTGATAGGAGTGGCTCTTTGGAACAGCCCAGACAATGTTCTCTGACTTCTGGACCTTCTTCACAGTCTTTTGGACCATTTTCTTGGGTCTATTCAGAGCTGAGGCGCAGTAGGTGACCTTCCCTTTTCTTGGGGGCGCGGCACTGCCGTCATCCTCGCGGCACTCGCCGCATGTAGCGCATGAAGACAGCTCGGGTTGGCTTGTGTCCAACGCCTCGTGCATCTTTCGTACCTAATGTGCCTTTGCTCAAGAATTTGATACATTCAACACCATTGATCGACTTTCGACCATTGGTTTTGTTTCCATGCTTGTGTCCAAGTCCATCCTTGATTTTTGGATTTCTCCCATCAATATAGTTCGGCTTCTTTGGAGCCTCAACCTTGTTGCTCACGGTGGCTTGATAGTTTCACCTTCTTTTCTTACCAAAGCAGTGAGCCTAGTGATCTCTTTCTCCATTGCTTTTCATGTTGGCAAGGTTAGTGGCATAAGCATTCATATCAACATTATAGCATTTACCACAACCTTGACTAGTGGAGGGAGTAGAGGTATCCTTTTGTGGCTAAGAGATGTGAGTTGCTTTCTCAAAAGAATGCTATGTTTGGTTTCAAGCTCTTTTGTGCTTGTCTTGCAAGTCACAATATTTCCCATTAAGGGCAACCATAGTCTTCTTTGTAAGAGCATGATCTCCTTGCTCATTAGCTAGCCTCTTTTGCAAGGAAGTCACCTCACTTCTCTCAGCTACAAGAGCTTCCTTGTTATCAACATAGAGCTTTTCAAGTCCATCAAGTTGACTATCTCTAGTTGCTAACTCCGCTTGGGTACTCTCTAAATCCGCCATTAGTTGAGCAAGAAAGCCTCTAGTTTTGGGATCTAGATTCTTGGTGAGTCTAACATATTCCTCATTATCACTAGATTCACTATCATCACTAGAGCTTTCACTAAGATCACTAGATTCATCACTAAGAGAAGGAGAAGGTTTGGGTGTGGATTTTACCTTCTCATGCTTGGCCATAAGACAAACATGAGTGGAGTCATTCTCTTCCTCATCCTCATCATCGGTCATGTTGTTGAAGAGCTTGGGTGTAGAGGTCTCTTGCATAGCAAATGTTGCAACATGGACTTCCTCTTCACTTGTCTCTTTAGTTGAGTCCCACTCATGGCCGATGTGAGCTTCACCCACATTTCTTCCCTTTCTCTTGTACTCTTGCTTCTTGTCTTTGCCATTGTCCTTCTTGTACTTGTTGTTCTTGTTTTTATAAGGACAATCGACAACAAAGTGTTCGGTCTTTGCCACAATTGAAGCATGTTCTCTTTTTCTTGTTTGGAAACCTTCTTTTGCACCATCTTGTAGCCATTTGCTTTCATCCCCTTCCCATACTTCTTCAAGAATAGGGCCATGTCATCAATCTTCTTGTAATCAGCCCCGTCATCTTCATCATCACTTGAGGAAGAGGTTGCATCAATGTTTTCTTGCATCTTCTTCATTTCTTTGTCTTGACTTGAAGATGCTTGCTTTGCTGCCTTTGACCTTATTGGAGAAGCTTGGCTTGCTTGTCTTGGTTGCCTTGAGAGCCACATCCTTGATTTTGATGCCTTCAAGCTTTGCTTGTAACTCTCCAAGCTTTCTTCTCTCATTTGCTTTCTCTCTTTTGCATGTCATAGGTGAGCAGCCTACCAAGCACATCATTTGGAGTGAATTGCTCAAACTTCTTCTTGTCACGGATCAAGGAGACCACTATGTCATTTCTAGGTGTATATGCTTCAAGCATGATCTTCACAACGGTGTGGTCATCTAGATCCTCATCTCCAAATCCTCTAATCTTGCCAACTAACACCATCAACCCGATCAAACATTTCTTGGGCCCCTTCTCCCTCAAGGATCACAAATCGGTTGAACTTGGCCTTCAACAAGTCAATCTTGGCTTTTCTCACTTTGTCTACACCTTCATGTGCAAGTACCAAGGTGTCCCAAATTTTCTTGGCTTCATTGACATTCATCACCCTATTGTACTCATTGCCTTCTAGAGAACTTAGGAGGATGCTTGTGGCTTGACCGTTGATGTGGGTAGCTGCTAGCTCATCATTTTTTGGCTCCTTGGGGTTCACCGGTGGCTGAAATCCACTGCACACAACCTCCCAAAGACAGGGTGAAGGGCGCTAAGATAGGCTCTCATCAAGTGCTTCCACTTGGCATAGTTGGTCCCATCAAAGCGGGGCAACTTTCAGCGAGGCACATTGATGAATGACTTCTTATCGCGGTTAGTCAAATAAGAAGAATAGTTGAAGGATATGGCGGCAAACTTGTTGTTGTTGACGCTGCCCTCTTCCTTCTTCTTTTCTTTCTTCTTCTTCTTGTTGTAGGAGACGTCATCATCTCCATCATCTGAGCTACTTGATAGCTCACTTGACTCCGCTTCTTCTTCATCATTTGCTTTTTTCTTTGCTGCCCTTCTAGCGGCCCTTGCCTCACTAATCATTCTTCTTTGATCCTTTCTTTGAAGCTTCTCCGGCAAGCTTGATGCTAGCTTGCTCTTCTAGCTTCTTCTTTTCTCTTTCTTGCCTTCTTGCATTTCGTCTTGCTTGCCTTGCGACTCTTCTCTCGGGGTCGTGTGCCATCGCCTTTGACGGTGCTCTTGCTAGCCGTACCAAAGAGGCTATTTCTTTGGCCTCCACATCCTCCACGGGGATGGCGGGCTTTGCCTCCTTTCTTCGATCCCTCCAGGCGTCCATACTTCCGCGCAGTAAAAGCGTATACGAAGTATCCTAGCTCTGATACCACCAGGATCGATGGAAGCCTAGAGGGGAATAGATAATAGCTGACCACCTAAAATCGACCTATTAAAACTTTAACACACTATCGATGATGCGAGAGGCGCTGCTTTGCCGTATAGGTGCGCAAGAACCGCCGCATGAAACCGGCAGAGAGTGCGTAAAACCGAGAACCGAGGCTGTTTAAATTTGTCCAGCGCTGCACCGCTACAAAGGCCCAAGCTGCTTACCCGCCGCGGGTCACTTCACGTAAGTGACTCGGAGGTGAATCGAGGGCCGTGGAACTTGGTGCTTGTGATTCACACTTCTTCCCGCACACAAATACTTCACAGGAGGACGAGCAAATATGATGTAAAACCTTGTAACAAAGTAGATCGGGACGAAATCCTATCTCACAAGATAAAATATGCAAGAATGTAAAGAACACAAGTGACACAAGGATTTGACCCGTGGTTCACCGTCGCCACACAAAGCCGGGCTACGCCCACGTTGTTGAGGTTGCCGCGACAAGGCTTAGCTTGCCCACCGGCTTGCTTTTTCCCTCGTTCACAAGTCAAGGGAGTTAACCCTAGAGATGTGGGGTAATGTATTCTTTGTTTGTGTGAGGTTACAAACCTCCCAAGGTCGCCACACGAAGGGGGGCAAGCTCAAGGGGCGACGCCTAGCCGTCTAGGAGCAAGCTCAAGAGTAAAGAACCCTAGGGTTCCGGCCAAAGCGTGAACCAAATGCTCTTTTGAATGGGGAAGTAGTAGATCCGGTCTCCAATCGAAGTTTGCTGCCTTTTCCCTCAAAAATCCCGGTGGGAAGTGAGAGATTGAGTGGAGAGCTCAAGGTGCTTCAATGGAGGAGTGAGAGAGAGCAAGAGGTGAGAGCCGGCCGTTCTCGTCGCGAGGAAGAAGAAGAGTGAGCGGTGACCGTTGTGGGAGGGGTAGAATAGGTATTTATACCCCACGGACCTAACGGCCGGAGTTAAGTGTAGCATCGCCAAGACTTAACACGCTTGCATCGCGGCGTAGGGCGCTGCACCCGGCGCCACCGACAAAGAAAGGTGTGAATCTTGAAGAATTGCCGCCCGGTGGGCTTGAGTTGTGTTTTTGTCCGATTTGAAGTTTTAGAGCACTTGGTCCACAGGTACCCGAGAATCCTAGGATCCCTCTTGATAGTACGGCATTTCCTAAACTCAAGATTCAAAATATGAAATAATTTAAACGCCTTTGATCCGGAAACACCACCATCTAGCTCATTGGATGCCTTTGGACCTGTACATCAACTCCTTATTTTATTTCCTTCATGTTATCTTCAGTAAATCTCATTAGTCCCCTAATTCGGTGGTCATCAACACCAAAACCCACTTAGAGCTTGATTGCACTTACAAGTAGCAATCTAGCAATTGTGTGGATTAGCGATCATAGCAATTAGAATTTCAAATAGTTAGCTTGACTAACCGTAAAAGCTAGAGCAACCGCATTTAAGTTATTTATCGGATTAGCAAATTTTTCTTTAGTGGTTTTGTATAATTTTTAATAGGCTATTCACCCCGTCTAGCCATATAGAACCTTTCAGTTACCCGCTTAACCACTAGCATGCAGCTCCGGCGACGGGCGCCGCTAGGGATTCACAACTAATCCAACTTTTATACTGAAATTTAGACCAAAATTTTGTAATTGTCTTACTGTAGGCAGAAATGTTTATTGTTAATTGTCTTTATGTGAATTAATTTAATTTATAATCTGCACCGTTGATCTTTATTTGAAAGGTGAAAGCTCACCACAATGTCGTGTGAATAGATATTATTTTTCAGGCACATGAAAAATAACAAATCCTGCATTTACTGCTAGCTTTAAAATGATCCATGAAATTGGAGGATTTCACGGTTCCAGGAAACATCTACCGTTACTAGAACTGTGCACAGGGCGTTCCTGGCTCCCGACCAGGTACACGTCACGATTTGTCAGGTGAATGTTTCTGTTACAATGCACGGGCATCATCGCATATAGTTTTTTTTTTTTTTTTTTTTTTTTGATGAAACAGGAGGGGGAAAAATCCCCTACTGGGCTTTTTATTTAAATGCGAACTTTAAAACTTTTACAGTACAAACTCAAGAAACATAAAAGGTATGAAAGAAAAATAAAACAAGTTACAAATGAGAGCGTAGCCATTAACCTAAACAAATTTTTTCCTAGACTTTGCTCTAAGTAAGACTAGAGAAATCTCCTTCTTGAAAACTTCCTTGCAACGCCGAAGAGAGTGGGGAATTCCTTTGAAGATGACATCATTTCGCATTGTCCAAATGGCCCAGCACATTGTGATCACAAGCTCCATGAAACAGGGGACAGCTAGTTGATCTTTTAAACTCTGAATAATCGTGGCAGGATCTGAAGACACCGGTATAATGAGGGATAACATATTCCAACAAGCTGCTGAAAAAAGGGCAAAAGCCATGAATCTTGTGCTGTGTACATGCATGGGAGAAACTAGCAGGCTACTAGCTAGCAGGCTAGCTGAGCATTCACGGCGAAGTCCTTGTCGCAGCCCAGATGGTAGCGAAGAGTGCGATGATGTATAGGAACCCCTTCACCATCAAATTTGCCAGCTCGTGCAACTGATCCATGTTCAACCGTGTTTGCCGATTTATGACGGGCAGCATGTGTAGCTCGGTTCTGTTGAAGTGTAGCGGGTCGTCATCGTCTCTGGTGCTAGCGATGAAGACCTTTGCCGGCCCGGCTGATCAGCCACCGCTGTTGTCGCCGGGCGGTACTCCACGATCACCTCTATGGAACAGTCCATCCCGTCTTCAAGGTCTTCGCTCATCTTTTTCGGAGACCACGCCCACCTAAGTTGACGCGTTTTTCATTAAGCGAGATAGTGTTGACAACACAATTACAACGCACCTCCCGTAACACTTACCAGAGAGGTTGAGGGGACGGTAACCGTGGTTACCGAAGCCCAATTGACAACAACTCGCGACGTGATTGTGATTACAAATGAACAATTACAACTAAAAACCGACGCCTCCGAACCTACACGCCGTCCTCCGGCCCTTCCAAGTTCAGGTCCAAGGTTGTTACGGCCAAACGTCCGTTCAAAAGATTCCGGAAACGCTCCTTCTTTTCGCTCGACCAAGTCGACGCGGTCCCGAAGAAGGCCTTGAGCTCTCTTTCGGCCACCAATTCATCCCTCGACTTCAATGCCCATCTTCCTCAATAGCATGATCCGGGCCTGCTTGGGGCGTTCGCGCCGCCGGGGCGGCAGCAATGCGCCGCTACGCCAGTAGCGAGCGGTGGCACCGGCATCCTGGAGCGACTTGAATGGCGGCAAGCCGAAGTGGTGTCCCAAGCGGTAGGCAAATCAACGCGTCTCTATCTCCTCCCGCATCGCGTGGCAGCAGCTGGCGAGGCCCTGAACACCAACATGCGCCACAACATCCGAAGTTGCCACCAGTTGGAGAAATCCTGTGTGCAACTACCGGAACCTCCAACACTTCTGGACCGTAGGAGCGGAAACCTCTCCGCAGTAGGCATCTCCGAGACCTCCGACACAATGGGGAAACACACCACGGGAGAAGGGGCGATCGCATCCTCCTCAACCACCAAGGGTCCTCCACCGCGATCCGGTCCACCATGCCTAACCAGCACACGACAGGAGGGCGACGGGTTTGAGGGAGATTCGCGAAGCTCGCTGAAGGGAGTTCGCTGCCTCACAACGGTCAGCGTGGCCTTCCAAATGGGTCAACTCACAGAGGCTCCCCTCGCACTCCGCCAAGAACTCGACCGCTAGAGGGTCTCGCACGGGAGCAAGCAACCTTACCAAAGAAGGTCGTGGGCGGTCGACGCGGGTTCCTGGGCTTCCATAGAAGCGTCTTTAAGGCCGGGCGCGTCGCCGGCGCCACGACACGGGGCCTACCAGCCAGTACTCCGGTATGGCCGACCAGGGAGGTTGCCGGTGAGGCACCGCAGCGCCGGGCAGGTCGACCTCGGCCAAGTATCGCGGGTTGGTCACCGGCGAGGACCTTGCCACGGGTCTTAGATGACCTCGCAGTCCCCGGCGAGGTGGTGGAGGCCGCGGATAAATACAGGTAGCAACGCCGGGCGCTTCGCAAGTTGCCACGCCGGGTGTGAGTATGACAGTAATTGAAACACCTGTCCCGGAAGCGCTCGGGATCTTTCCGGGGAGCCGGTCAGCTGGAACACTTGAGTCAGCCACGGGCATCGACTCGACGAGGAAGGATATCGCGCCACCCATCGGCGTTGGGGGCCGAAATCCTCCCCTCGGCGTCCCCAGCGCTGCCGGTCAGGACGCCGACCATCGACTGGGTCGAACGGGATGCCGCGACACCAACCGAGGACGTGGTCGGCCGCGCTTCCTCTCCGCTCTCCGAGAACCGCGTTGTCCGGCTACCGCCTCGCCCGAGCACGGAGGCCTAGCTCGACCCGGACCCGACGGCAGAGCACTCGGGCACAGCTGTAGGGCAACGGCCGGTGACGGGCGACATCGAGGTACGAGGGCCGCCATCGCCGGATGCGCCGCCCGCCGTCATCCGCCCAACGACGGTGCTCAACGCCCCCCGGCGGCCTCCGGGTGGAAGGGCACGGCATCGGGAGACAAAGGCGGACGACGGCCTCAAGCGGCAGGGGCAGCGGGCGGGCGGACGAGGTAGACGCCGGGCTGGAGGCATCCACGCCCCTCGCCGCCATCCTCAACAGGTGAAGAGGTCGTCCCACGACGACGATGGCCACGACCGGAGCCGCCCAGCGTAGTCCCAACGGCGGCTCCGGGACAACCTCGGCGCCGGGCGGTCGGCGCATAACGCAGCATGCTGGGGGTCCCTGGGCACCTTCGTCTTCGTCTTCCTCCTCGCCCTCCATGTCCTCGGCTGGTTTGTGCCATCAAGCCCCCACGGGGGCCCAATGGGGCGGCATGAGGAATGGGAGGGGCGGACTCCGCCCATCCGCTGCGGTGGTCGCAGAACAGGCCGAAAGCGGGTCGCCCTCCCCACGCATCGAGGGAGAAGCTCTCCGGCGTAGAGGCGTGTGGGGCAAGTGGCACCGTGGGGCTGCCATGGGTGCAGCGGGACCGTGGGGGGCTTGGGGGGCCTCCGGCGGGGAGGGGATGCGAGCTCCCCAAGGAACACCGGAACGGTAGATCCGAGGCGGGGAGCTCGAATCTGTGATTGGATTGGGAAGGGGTGGCTGGCGGGGAGATCGACCGGGGGCAGGAGGCGGCCGCCCGCCGCGGGGGTGGGAGACGGGTCGGGTCGTGGTCGGGTGGTTTCATCCGGGCTAATATCTTCCCAAGGTCTTCGCTCATCGGCGAGAGTCGCCCGGCGGGCGAGCCATGGGCCGGCCCGGCGGCGTCCAGTGCATTCGCCCATCCTCTGCGTTATACACGCCCTCGGTGACATCACCGGACTTAGACCGCGGCAATTCCCCGTAATGCCATGAACTCCGCAGACACATTCAAGATCCTGCCGCCTCTCCTCGCCATGGACTCTCTTCAACGGTTCGACGATGCGCATCCTCTAATCGGCGCCCGGACATGAGGAGAGTAGCTTCGCCCGACGCAGGGTGCCGGCAGAGAGTATCCGGAGTTCAAAGAACGACGACCTATCGATCCATGCGGAACAATCGGGCGGCTTCCCCATGCATGGATAGCGAAGGTCAAGCTCATCGGCGAGGTTGGAGAGACTCCCAATGTCGGCAATGCCACCATTGGCGGCGCCCGGCGTAACACTTGGATAGCCGGAAGCGGTGACTTGGCAATGAAGTTGTTGCAAAATCCGGTCGGTTTGCTTGCTTTCGGCTTAAGCTCGAGCCTGATTGACCTTGGCGTAGATATGCGACATGCGCCGCCCTTGACGCGGGTAGGGAGGAGTAAACACGGGCGTCTGATCGTTCTGGAACAAGAGCGGAGGATGGCTCCTCCCATCCATGGCGGTGATCTGTCCCGGCGATGATGGCATGGCGAGTCATCGACACCGCCGCCCGCGCGGAGAGGGTCACCACGGTAGTGGCACGCTTCTTTACCGACGCCAAGGCAGGCCACCATGTGTGTCCGCCCGTGGGCCGGGATCCTGCGCCCTTGGCCGGACAGGGTCGTCTTTTGCCGGAATTCGGCCCGCTCGACATGGGATGATGCTCCCACGGCGCACGTGAAGCGGAACACGGCCGCCACCCTCGCGGTTGCCATGCCGTCGATGCCGCCGCCCATGGACTCGCATTGGAGGCGGTCACCATGATGGTAGAACGAGTGAACGTCATGTCCACCTCCTCCGTAGTGTTTATGGCGTGGCGGGGCAGCCGCGGCCGACACCTAACGGCCCCACCCGCCGCGAACTCGTCGGTCCCCTTGCAGTCCCGGTTTGGAAGGATCTCCATCGAGCCGTGTTCGCTTCACGTGCGCCGCCCATGGACTCGCATTGGAGGCGGTCACCGCGGATGGTAGAACGCAGTGAACATCATATCCACCTCCTCCGTAGTGTTTATGGCGGTGGCGAGGCGGCCGCGGGCTGGACCGAACGCCCCGGCCCGTGCGGGAACTCATCGGTCCCCTTGCCCCCGGTTTGGAAGGATCTCCATCACCGGTTTCTTGGGAAATGATTGGTAAGCGATGTCGCGGGGAGAGGCGCCTGTTCAGGTGGTGGTGCTCCATGGCGCCGCCTTCATGGAAGGACGGGTGCTCGTCGTTGTTGCTCGCGGCGCATCAAGCTCCGTGTCTTGTCGCCGGAATTGGTACCCTGTTGCGGACATTTTGGGACACCGGTGGGACGGTGTCGAAGTAGGCTCCATCAGACTTGGCGTTCGTGCTCGTCATCACGCCGCACGGCGCGAAGTTGTCGGGCCGCGGCGTCTTGGGGTACCGTAGAGACGCGGCGAGGATGTTGCCGCCGGACACAACCGGCGGCGCTCCAAGTTCTTTGTTGCTTCCACGCGACGGGGAGAAGCGGCGTCGCCGACCATGTTACAGCACCCCTCGCCACCGCTGCCCGGCGACCTCGCCTCGGTATAGACACCTTGGAATAGTATTTGGAGCTTGGCGATCCTGGCGGAGGTGAACTCCGGCAATGGACACGGATTTATCTCAAAGTGCGGATAATGCGGGCGAGCATGAGCTATTGCGGGCGATGGCGAAGCTAAGGATGCGGCCGGGCGTTGGCGCCGTTCGCGCCCCTGGCCGTTGAGCCGCCATGTCTATCCGCACGAGACTGAAGGACACCGGGGAACTGCTTCAAAGGATTCAGGACCGCCACCACCGCCGGATCGGCATAGCTTCCATGGAACGGAAGGGGGGGCTTCGCCCGGCGTCTTGGGTCCGATCGCCGTCCATGAAGGATAGCTGGTACATCAGGTTGTTGCCGCCACGGTCTGCATCAGCCTTGAGCTCCGCCGCCCGATGAGAGCACGGACTGGCAGTGCCGTTCCACGTCGGCTAACCGGGTGTAGCCTTGATGGATGGGTCCTTCACAGATGCTTGGATCGATGGGTCCATCGCACATGCAGCGGCCGGGTGGCGGCATATATAATTGAACAAGGCGAAGCAAGATGAAAGAACAAGGCAAGAATCGACATCAAATTGGTGACGATCTTGGCAGTCTCCATCGGTGTGGACTGCAGGAAACAGTAGCATTCATCAGTAAGGTAGTTAACCGAACATAGGCTATCTGCAGCTACGAAGCCGGTGTGATTAATCTAAACACTAAATTCTATAGTTGATCGAACGCATTGAGAATTCCATATCGACTTTAGATAAAGTCGTAGCGAGGTGCAGAGTTGATCGATTACCTTTTGCTGAACTCCTTCCGTCAGAGTGGAAGAAGGCACGAGGAGTCAAAAATGAAAACTGTTGGAGTTCTGAAGGACGGACTCCGGCAATGCTAGTATTGTCGGGTGGAGCACAGCTCACATGCACAACGTGCCAAAGTACCTAGTTGAGTTTGACAATGGAACTGAAACCAAAGCCACACATGTACTCATGTGCCTTCGGATCTCCAGGATCAAGCATATAACTCAAATAAAGGAGCGATCAAGCATATAACCAGATCGGTCGTTGAACTTGTGCAAGATGACCACTAATTTCTGACATGAACAGATTGTACAACATTCAGTATAGGTGGTTGACTTAACTAGAAAGAAATATGCTCTGACAGCGGTGCAAAAAGAAAAAAAGTTCTTTGCGCGGAAGCTAAATTCATATTTCCGGAGCAGTAGTATAGTTGGAGACTATTCCATTTTAACGGAGGCGGGGCCATTAACGTGACCGCCTCTATTAATTGCGATTAAGGGCAGTCCCAAAGAAAGAAACTAACACGATTTTCATAGTAAAAAAAATCATTTATAGAAACCATTCTTCCCGGTGATAGTGTCTTCGAGTAATAATTATTTTCTCTTTTCTCTCTCCCAATTCCACCAATGGAGAGCGTTGCATTAACCCCATAGAAACTCGTGGTTCTCCGCAATGGTAAATTCATGGGTGACATGGTTTCTCCATGAGGAAACCATTTCTATGATTTGTGCTCTCTATCCCGATTAATTAGACTACCACATCACTATTATGCTTAGTTGATAAGCTACTTAATAGAGATAGAAACTACCATTAATACTCCATTGGGAGTGCCCTAATCGACTCTCGGTTAATTGATTAACGGAGGCGTTTGTGTTTAGGTGCCCGCCTCTATTATTCCCGTTGCTATAAATGCACATCGTGGCCCCTTTGTCTTCTGTGCGTCTTTCTCTTTCATCTTGTTGGGGAGGTTTTGTCATAGAAATTGAGCAAATCTGTGAGGAGAAGTTCTGACCTTGGATTTGGGGAGGACACCACAAGAGGTAGATAAAAGCACTCCTATCCTCCTTCTCTCTTTGTTTGCTAAGACTACAAAAGGATTTGTATCCTAGTGGTTACAAGAGTCTCAATACTCAGGTCTTGAGTGCGACAAGTTGTGGGAGCAAATCTATCTATCTATCTATCTATATATTATATATATATATATATATACTATAGGAGTGAACAAATTGAAATCCTTTGTTACCCAAACTATGTCTACCCACCTTAGGCTGACATGTGGACCCGTAAAGAGATTGACGGGTGGACCCAAGAAAAAAAGATGACAGGAACGTATGAAACACTACTGTGTTTCACTCTTCCGGCGTTGATCCCTCATTTTCTTTTTTTCACCGCGCGCGGCCGCGTGTACCCACACCCACCGACGCGTCCTGGCCAGTCGCGACCCTTGGCGCGTTCTGAACAAGCAGTCTCCGCAGCGGTTTCCATGCCTGGCCCATCGGCCCGCTGATCGTCGCTCTCCCTGATACGTCCGCCCGGCCAACAGCAACGTACGGTACGCAGACGATCGTCGCTCTCTCCGACAACCTTGCCACAACACGCACCACCACCGCCAGTGACCAGCATCGCGAGGTGCCCAGGTCGGCGCGTCGGTAGATTCGTCCGTTCGGAGACCACCACCACCGTGCCCCGCAGGCGACGTCGAGCGGCGGCCATGGCGACGTACGTCGCTGCAAACAGCGGGGGAGCCCCCGAAGGACAGCCACGACGGCAGCGCCGCTGCCGCTTGGCATGGACTGGAGCCCACCCCTGAAGAGATTGGTCAGCGTACCTACGACTCCGTCTCACATCTCTCCTACTCTCAACCCCTTTCGATGAATACGATTCACAAAATTTCTAATCTCTCTTGAATGTTTTTGGTTAGACTGATCGTTTTGGTGCTACAAGTGGGTACGGTTTCCTTTTTATATTCTATCGGTCCCTTGTATGTGTGCGCATGACTGTTCTGACGGCGAATGAACAGTACAAGCTAAGATGAACAGTAGTACAAGATAATAACAGAACTTGCACATTTGTACTAATCGATGCAGAGACTTGTGATAATTGGATGAAAATAATTAGAGATCTAATTGACTGTTAAATTAATTTTGGTAAATTCAAAACATTATCTCTGCCCGTGAAAAAATATGATTTCATATGTTACTCTAACCAATTTTTTCATTTATTATAATGAATTTATGTGATGGAAAATTTCTTCAAATATTATAATGATTTATGCGATTTGGTTTCCTTATGTTGGCAAAAACAATAAATTTGTGTAGACGTAGCAGGAACGTAAATCATTAAAATGTAAATTCTGGAGTGCCAAATGTATGAAATAAGAATTGACAAAGTGCCTCAAAGGAGTGGCAATGCCTCTATGCTATACTTCATCATAGATTTTGTTGAAGTAGCATGATGAATTAGTAGATATGTTTAGTTCTTTAATTACTAAACATATATAATGCTCTCTGAAAACAAATAATGCTTTTGTGTCCTTACCATATATCATATCATTTTATTGTAATATAATGCTCTCTGAAAACAAATGTAATGTAGATATGTTTAGTTCTTTAATTACTATCTTTTGTAGATTTGTAGAATCTAGAAATTCTGTTAAATGCCACTAGGAAACTAAACGGAAGGTTCATTGGTTTTGCAAGTGTGATACATATTTTACACTGTAGTGATATATGATCTGCTTGATGAAGTAGAGCATTCCTTGACAGCTTTTAAATGTTATCGGAATTACCACAAAATTGATTCTCTTTCAAATCATAACTTATTATTATATTATTATAAACATGATGGCTATCCATGTGAGCCCAGTTTCTATTTTTTGGACATTATTACCAGCAGGTGATGAGGTGAGCTGTGAAGTCAGCCTTACATTACCTTTGTTATCTAAACATACTGCTATTTTTAGGGGGGAAAAAACAGGGGTCGTGGACTCTATGTAGAGGTAAGTTGTTGATATATAAACTAAGGCGTGTCTCACCGGCAAACAAGTAAGAGGCAGCTAGCTAACCCTGCCAAATATGGTAATCTTTACTGAAAAATATCGATACTGCATTGGTTACAAATTCTTGAGGTTTATATTACCTTGTTATCTCATTTATTTATTAACACGGGTTGTGGCCTCTATTTAGCAATTCATATATCAAGCTAAGGTGCGCCTCTATTTATGGGTTTCTGAGTTCTGCTGTGCAACCACCAACTCAACAACTACATTCAGTTTTATAAACATTAATGAGCTATCCCCTGTAACAGAACTCTGAGCTGACTTATAAATCAGCCTTCCTCAACACTTGATTGTACTGGACGAAGTCACAAAGGTAAATGCTCTCTCTTCACCTCAGTGCTAACTTCAACTGGCTTCAATCTATTTTCATATCTTCATACATCCGTCGCTTATCACCTGCAATTCCGTTTCCTGCAGGCCGGCCATGTGGATGGACGCCGCCATCAGCCCCTCTGCAGCTTCTTGTGTTGGTGCTGCTATGCCTCTCCGTCACCACACCGGCGCAGCCATCGCCAGGCCGGCGCGTGCATCATGACTACAGCCGCAGCTTCGCCCAAGTCACACGGCAATGCCAATCCCTACTCTCTTCAGCCACGGAGCTGAGCGTCGACGCCGACCAACCTTACGGCCAGCAATTCGCCCTATCCTTCACGGATGGCGATTGGAGCCAGGAGGCCGGGCACGCTCCGCTGTTCCCGTTCCATAAGTTCCCTGATGAAGCAGTTCCTCTTGTGTCCTTTAGGCTCAACGAGGTTCAAGTTCATCAGCGACGACGAGCCTTCAACGCAAGTGGGCTCCTTAGCTTCACCTTGACCTGCAACGGCACCTGCCGGCCAAAGCAGCCGGGGCACGGGGTCGCCAAATTCCACATACACTTTGCAGGTGTGTATATCGTGACACCGCCGTCACCAGGGAGCGACGGCGAGAGAGTGCTGTGTATGGTCGGCAACTCTGCTCTCCCGATGCACAAGGAGGATTGGGTGAAGGGGCATGGTGGTGACACTGGCGAGACAAACATAACTGAGCCTGAGGCCGGCGGCAACGTCCTCCTTGTGCTACGGTACCCGAAGAAGCACACCCAGACAACTCGCGCCGTCCGTGGCGAGATGACGAGCCTAGGCTCCATGTCCGACGACGGTGCCTACTTGGACCCCGTCCACCTGGTGTCTCGGCTCAGCCCGTACTCCTCCTGGTACTCGCTCAGCTGGCCAAGGCGAGAAGACGAGGAGCCTGATGCTGCTGCGTGCACCAACCACGCGTCCTTCCGCGACGGCGATGTGTACAGAGGTGCCTCCTTCTGCGACATCCTCGGCAAGTTCACTTCCCACGACTACGGACTCCTATCCGTCGTCCCAAACTGGAACTGCAGCTCCACAGACGAGCTCTTCTGTAGTCGACCTGGCCCGTTCGAGGACCGGGTCAGAAGCATGTCGCTCGCTCGTTCTGGCATCACGGTCCAGGACCTCCAGTGCGTGCCATCAGTTCCTGGCGGCATGGTCGGGGGATACCTCCGGCAGCGACAGTGTTGGCCGTGTTCCGGTTCGTGAGCCCGTGGGAGGACCAGCACACGGCGGCAAAGCGGACTGGCTTGAGTGGCGCGACACTGTCGGCGGAGGGCATCTGGAGCGCGTCCACGGGACAGCTCTGCATGGTGGCGTGCCTCGGCCCTGGCAAGGAGGCATGCCACTACCGCGTGACCTTGTACATCCCCACGGCGTTCTCCATCACTCGAAGCAGCATCGTCGTGGGGCAGATCACCGCCACGGATGGCAGCCATTATCCGCTGTCATTCCAGCAAGGATCGGGCCACGGACAGGAGTGGCACCGGTTTGGGCGCTCCGGCGAATCGGTGCCAGTGTCGTACCACTACACGAAGATCGCGCAGGCCCACGAGATGATGCTCGTCCAAGGAAGAGCGTCGTCCGGGTTTCGCGATAACTTCATTGCCAGGTCACTGCTGAGCTACCCCAACATTGCTGGTGACCTCGCTGGTGACCTTAGTCTCGACTTCCAACCTACGCCCAAGACGCGGACCTTTGTGCCGGAATGGATAGAGGATCCGTTCATGGAATTCCGGGTGAAAGTGCAACAAACTGGTAGTAGCAGCCATGTCGTGCAGAAACAGCAGATGCTGAATGTGTCTGCCGTCTTCATGGCATCAAGCAACGATCCGGCCGGTGGGCAGAGTCCGGTGATGTCGTTGGAGGGCGTGTACAACCCGGTGGATGGGCGAATGTTCCTGATCGGCTGCCGCAATGTCGACGCCCCATGGAGAGTCCTGACGACGATCAGGGACCTTGAAGATGGCATGGACTGTTCCATACAAGTCATCGTGGAGTACCCGCCGACGAAGAACCAGTGGATGGGAAGCCAGGATGCCAAGGTCTTCGTCGTCACCAGCACGAGGGACGACGACGACCCGCTGCATTTCAGCAGGACGGAGCTCCGGACACTACCGTACTACAACCAGAACCTGAGCTTGCTGCCAGAGTACACGCAGGGGCTCCTCTGCATCGCCATGCTATCGACCATCATCGCCGCCACCATCAGTCAGCTGCGCTACGTCAACTCCCACGGTGAGGTCGCGCCGTACATCTCCCTCGCCATGCTCGGGGTCCAGGCTCTCGGCTACAGCGCGACGCTGGTCACCGGTGCCAGGATGGTGCCGGCGTGGCCGGTATATGGCTACAAGATGTACGTTGACCACATGGACTGCTCCGTGAAGGTGATGACCCTCGCAGCGCTTCTCCTCACGGTGTGGCTCGCTCAGAAGGTGTGGCTGTCCAGGGCCCTGGCGCGGGCGCGGTCACCGCTCGAGCCGGGGCGTGTCCCGCGGGATGCTGTGGTGCTCCTATGCAGCTTCGCCGTGCACTTGTGCTGCCTCTTTTCGTCCTCGCCGTGAATTGGCTGAGCACCTGTGGCACATCGGCGATGCCGCAGCCTGAGACCTACACGGATGATGGCCAGACTACGTCGCCGCAGAACTTGTTATGTACATGGGGCCACGTCGTCGGACGTTATATCGGCGTCGCGAAAGAGTGGTTCTTGCTTCCGCAGGTGATCGCCAATGCCGTCTGGCGCGTCAACTGCAAGCCTCTGGCGGGAAGGTACTACGCTGGGGTCACCATGGCGTGGCTGCTGCCACATTTCTATGGATTCCTCTGGCCACCTTACGTTAACGTGTACAGCGAGGCCAACCACGGTATCATGCACTACATCTACTCAAAGTCAGCCGCCGTGATGGTCCCGGTCATCGGTGTCATGCTAGCTCTCCTAGTTTATGCGCAACAACGCTGGAACTATAAAACTATCGGATGGGCTACGAGGACACAAAGGAACAAGCTGCCACAACACGACTACTGAGAGATTGCCACTGGAAGAGCATATTTGTTTCTAGTCAACGACTCAACCACCTATAATTGTTTGTTGTACAATGTTTTATGTCTGAAATTAGTTGCCCATCTGCTTATTGGTGCCTGGTTTCTCGTGTCGTATCTTGATCGCTCCTTTATTTGAGTTATATGCTTGATCCTGGAGATCCGAAGGCACGTGAGTACATGTGGGTAGGTTGCAGTTCCATGGTCAACTAGATACTTTTTTTTTTTTTTTTTTTTGACACAAAGCATTTATATTATATTAAAACAGCATCAGCATTCTTACAAGAAGGCCCTTAGCAAAAGGGCCAAAGCCAACAAGAACCCTAGACGTAGTTCCCGATACACCACCAGAGGGTAGTTTGCCGGCGGACGGCCGCAGAGAGGGTGCTGTGGACGCATGGTGCCGTTGTTGTTGAGGAAGAGCCTCGGCCGTGCGTAGGCTTGAAATGGTTGAAGGCGACAACATGGAGTTGCATCGCCGGCGAACCAATGATATTGTTGTAGAAGTCGCCGGCGGGTAGAGGATCGCCGTCCACAGAGCCGGTGGGTGGCTCACTGCTAAATCGGTGACGAAGGAACAAGAGAGGACTTGATGCATGTTGCTGCTGTGCTATTTGGTAGAAGCTAAAAATAAAAAAGAAAGGAAGAGAAGGACAGCCCACTGCAGTCAAGTTGTCGAAGTTTGTGGATGCATGAAACCGCCGTAGAAGTGCACGTTGCATGCAGGGGAATGGAGCAGGCCCTGTGGAGCAGACACTTAGATAGCCACGAATCGTTGGTGGACCACGCGTCCTCCCACGCGTCCAGCAAAGGAGAGAAACGAAGTATGCATGAACCACACATAACAGTAGCGGGCCCCACGTCACATGGGGGACCCACCATGTGGGACACTGCTTCCTCGAAAAATCTCCTCTGGTACGCGTGAGAACCGGATCTGGGCGGTGGTCACCTCTCCCGCAGCCGCTTGACGGTGTTCTTGGACGGCGACGGCAGCGGAATCAGCAGCGGCTCGATGAAGATCTTCTTGGACGGCGACGGCAGCGGTAGCAGCAGGTTGTGCCTTCGCTTGTTGGTCGCCCACAAGTACTCCGCCACCGCGGCGACAGCGGACGTAGCCACCAGCGAACACATCCGCGCCTCTTGCAGCCGAGTCCGGTCCGCACGCGTTGAGCACACTGGCTCGCGCATGACGGAGTCGCTCGCCGCCATGGCTATGAAGTCGACGCAGGGGACTACGAGCAGGCACGCCTCCTCCACCTTGACCTTGACGTCGTGGATGGCCTCATACCCGCGCATCGCGTACGGGTCCGTGTCCCCGCTGCGCCGAGCCGTTGTGAGACTTGAGCATGATGGTGGCGTCATACCCGGCCGCGCCATCCGGCTGTCCGGCAGGACGACCGCGCCGCTGTTGATGCATCAGCTCCTGGCCTTCTTCATCTCTAGTAGACATGGCTATGGAGGCCATTATTTTGATGGAGAATCTTACAAGAAAGGAGGAGAGGGAAAGGGAAAGGAGAAAAGGAGGGCCGGCTCACCTGCCACCCGCCGGCGAGGTCGCCGGGCAGGGGCTGGCGGCCGGCAGGGGGATGAGGGTGAGAGTTCAGGAAGAGGAAGACGGCATATCGCCACAAGCCACGAAGGGCACTAGCACACGGCACAAATCGCACATGAATTCGGTCAACTAGATACTTCGGTACGGTGTAGTACGACCTGCGGGACTCACCCGACAATACTAGCAGCTCTGAACTTGCTGCTTTCGTTCAGTACTGCAGCCCACATCCATGGAGACCGCCAAGATCGTCTCGCACTTCTCAATCATCTGTTTATCTATATTTAATCTTTCCATTTATACATCAAAAGATTCGTTGTGATGGATCAGAAGACTTTTTTTAATTCACTTTTCATGAACTAATCAAGGCCTTAGTCTTCTTTTTGTAAGTGAAACTGGCGGGGGCGACTAGCAAGCATTCCAATAACACAAAGGTTTGACTCTATTATTATATTTACAAAAACGATACAAAGAGAAACGAAACCAAGTGGCTGCCGGCGTGGAAAACTGAGTATGGACGACTTTGGGAGGGTAGGGAGCTACAGCTATTAGCTGGTAGCTACTAGCTAGTGTGTTTACAGCTACTCAAGTTGCGTTGTCAGCCAGAGCTTCTTGTGTTGGCATGGTGACATCCTGGAGGGCATCTTCCACAATCTGTTGTGGCCTTTTGGTCCAACAGACAGGATGATCATGTTTGATCCCGTAGGCAGAGAGGCATATGAGCACATGTGGTTGGTTCTTCGATCTTCATTCTCCAACAAACTGTTTTCAAATACATTCAGACAGCAGACATCCTGTATTTTTTATCTTTAACTATTTATCAGTAAGAACCATCTACTATTAATGCCCCAAAAGGGGGATAAGGATAGGGCCACGTCGCCTGTTAGATCCCTGGCTGTCTGATCTGGCAAACTAGCTTGCAATGTTGTCTGTTCGATTGCGAATCAGTTGTTGGTCCCCGCCCATTTCTTTTCCAACCCGAAACAAACTTTCTCAGGCTCCTCTGTCTCCGTCAATTGAGTAGCAGTGCGAGCGCTAGCCATCAGCAAGGCGGCACACCCCCACGGGCTAGCCGGATGTTATATTCCGTATTAAATCGCAACTGCTCCTTGAACTTATCCCCTTCCCCAAGCTTCGTCTTCTCCACATTGGGCTTAAAAGAGCTTCTGAATGCTTGTTGATATTTCTTACACAATCCAAATTAGGAAGGCGAAAAAGAAATATATATGGGATATCTATCTAATCATGTTAGCTTGGATATAGGATTAACCTCATGATCCAACAAAGCGAAGTTAGGCGGTGTTAGTAGTGGGATGTAAACTTAGCATCATTATCCATAGTAGAGTTAATTTCACCGGGATATGTACTCAAGGTATACCACTCATTTCTAGGCATTACCTATACACTAGTCTGTCACCCTAGCAATAACGCTCAAAGAAATACGGGTATGGTATTTGTTGAAAGGCCTTGATAAAAGAATGAACATGATATCTGCAAGCGTTTACGGATAGAAATACCATCGTAGCACTTCAGGGAGTAATCCAGGTATCGTATTTATTTATATTTTACCACGGGGAAGGTAAGTCTATGGAAAGTAGAGAGAAAATGATATCTAATGATTTAGGAAGTGATTTACTTATGAGATCCACTTACGGTAGTATAATGCAAAGTAGCCATATGCATCTAACATTACTCAACAGGATAAGTCACAAGATAAATATAATTATATAAATGATAACTACCCAAGTCTAAGATCATCATATGCCACTAGTACCATACGAGCTATTAGCATGTTATAGAAAGAATAGAAAGAATATTCCTAAGATACTCCTAATCATATGTCAATGAATACTACAATTAGTGCAATACATCTAGCTATCATGGCAAGGTTGGATTACATCTACACATGGCAAGCATTACCAATAACAACCAAGGACAAAACTTGATCATTACCATAATTATAGCTCGACTAGTACTATCATTCGGAGGGTGGATTACAAAGGACTCAACAGATTTGTCACTCCCGGCGATCTACCACACGGCCCGTAATATAGGGTGCAATTGCGGATAAACGTTGTATAAAACACGTTTACACATTGCTTATCACCCACATAGTGATCATCTACGTGGATGCTATACAATTCCATGCATAAGATATAAGACAAACTCACTAAACTAAACATATAATCATAGCAAGCATAAACACATATCAATAAGAATATAATAATTATATAGATCAAAAGCCATAACAATTGTATTCGAATATAATAGTACTTATAGATCGAATACAAGAGAGAAGTCTCAAGAACAATGATCCTTGCTACTTCTTGACTATCGGGGAACTCAAGATGAACTTGATCTTCAACTAGAACTAGCTAGATAGCTCACTACTTCTAGTATGAACTAGGGCTTAGGTCTAGACTTGGTTGGACTTGAGATTGAACTAGTATGAGTTGATAATGACTTAGTTATTAGCCCCGGGGGGGTTTGGTCTTCTTATATAGGACTTGGCGATGAATGTGGACCTTTGGATCAAACCGACCTTCAATAACGGTGTAGATACAACCTCAAGGTCGGTGGTAAACCGACATAAAAAGGTGAGGCTAACAGGGTGACCCTTTGGCGGCCGCCTAGTTGGCCTTTGGCGGCCGCCCGGTGGCATGCCACCTCGCCTTCCCGTTTCTTCCGGTGTCCTGCGGTATATTCTAGAATGTTTTAGTCCACTTTTCGGGTTGAGTTACTTCACGGTCAAGTCTTGTCATCATATGTCTTGTATATTCGAGAACTTTCTCCATTCTTCTCGGCATTTATCACGTTAAGTCCCCGGAAAGTCACGAGAATACCAAAACTCGTGGAAATATATTAGTTAGACCCCTAGACTTATGTTGGTCTCGACTTGAGCCCTTATTTCATGTTATTTGACTTATAAAATTATGCTATAACGGGTGTCAACAATGCCTCTTTGGATGGGAGCTTTAGCCTTGCAACGACCGAGCTCGGGTTCGGCTATAGGGGCAAAGCGCTAGTTGTGTCGACTTTAGGTGGGTGATGTAGGAGAGCATCTCGAGTTGATGGAGAGGGATAATTGCTATTATAGGACTCGAAATAATGGGCTTCGCTAGTTGTGTCGACTTTTGAGATGATTTTATCTTTCCAAAAGTTGACCTTAAAAACCGCACTGACTACTCGAAAATATGATTTAGCTTTCCCACAAAATAATTAATTTTGCACCACTAGAAGAGCATATTTATTTCTTGTCAAGTGAACCACCTATTACTTGTTTGTTGTACACAATGTATTTTTAGGCAAGCGAGCATTTTATTACCCATCCGTCACGACCAAATCATTTGGACACCACACCCTCAAAAGTTTGAGGTACATCATCCCAAGAGAACTTAACATCTTTGGGTAGACTACATCCCGGTGAGGCGAGTTCATGAGCTAGCTTATTACAAGATCATGGGTAGAAACAAATAGAACATGACGGCAATTCGAAAGCCATAATATGCTTAATCTCGGTGATCATACCCCCCCCCCCCCACCGATGATAGCGGTACTCATCACCTTCGATCGCCGACTTCACCATCTCGCGCGTCTGTCTCCAAGATCACCCGATTGAGCCCCATTTCCTTTGCCATTTTCGGACCTTGAAACAGCCCGGAAGCTTCGGCATGGAAAGCACTTTTGCGGGGCCCGACAACGCCTCGGCGCCGACTTTCTTCACCACACCTTGTTCATCCCCGATTACATATCCCCATGCTCCCGCCTTTGTTAGCTCACGAGAAGGCTCCGTTAGTGTTTATTTTCATCCATCCCCTTTCGGGTTTGGACCAACGACTTAACTGATGGAAATTCGACAATGGCGGTACGCTTCTTCGGTTCGGCTCGGCCGGCGATCGGATATGCCAAGTCCCGACCAGCTCTTCTACGTCTCTCTTCCCTCCATTGATTTCTCTCTCCACCACAGCCACAACAACGTCACTACAGTTTGCTGTTGTTCTTGCTTTAGCTTGAAAACTCTTTCCATCATTTCAATTGATGAGCATGCCTTGGAAAGATCGAGTGTATATCATCCGGACATAACTCTCTCCATACTTCCCTTACTTCTTTGCACTTGAGCGTAGAAGGTGGCTGCCGTCCTCATCCATTACGCCACACATGCACCACTTAGTATCCACTTCCATACCTCTTCTTTTTTTAGGATTTTGCGCGGACCGCTAAAGTATTATGGCACATTCTCTAGAAGAAGTGTTTTACTTTTTTGGTGGGCACTCCATCTTCCATAATTTCTTCGGAAGTCGGATATACCCTGGCTCCCTCCGGCTCCTCTCGGGTTATTGGATTGTAGTGCTCTTCTAATCACAACCCGATGTACTTTGTAGGTTGATTTGATAGAGAAACATCCTTCCTATCATAGTGCCACCCTAAGACATTATCTATCTCCATGTGCACTAGGATCGACCTTATCAAATCGGCATCATCATCCCAAAATGTTTGTTGCAGCGGTTGGGAGTCCCATGTTTCAGTAACTGGGTCCACCAGTTCATCCACATAGTGGAGCAGTGCCCTCCCACAAAGGGTGATCGGCTGCTTGGTGGTCTCTCTGGGCACCGACGGGTCATCCGGATCGATATTTGCACCATTCCCTATCCTCCAGATAACTCCTTCTTTCAACAATTCGACTCCCTGCATAATACTTCTCCATGTATACGAGCATCCCTCCTTCACCCTTGTTGACAGAAGGTGTGAGCTGGGGAAATACTTTGCTTTTAGAATCTGCGCACATAGTGAATCGGGGTTTTGGATCAATCTCCACCCTTGTTTAGCTAACATTGCCATGTTGAAAGAGTGCAGATCCCTAATCCCAAACCCTCCCTCCTCCTTCGGCAGAGTTAGTTTCTCCCAGCACACCTAGTGAATACTATTGTCCTTTCCTTGGTTGTTCCACGAACTTTGCTATCATGGAACTAATTTGGTTGCACATTTGTTTTGTAATATCAAAACAACCCAGCAAGCAAAGACCGAATAGCGTGTGCCACAGCTTTGATCATAATTTCTTTCCCCACCTTGGGCGGGGAGTTTTTCCTTCCACCCACGAATTCTCTACGCCATAAGCGCTCCTTCAAGTAAGCAATTGCAGTTATCCTCGATCTGCCAATATGAATGGGCGGGGCCAAGGAACTTTTCATTCCTGGTCCCAGCTCGTATTTTCCTAATTCTCCTCACATCTGCTCTGTCATTCACATCTACTCTGTCATTCTCTCCCGTATTAGCACTGAACAAGACGACTGATTTCTCCACATTTATCATTTGGCCCGAACACTCCTCATATATCTTTAGGATTTCCTTCGGGTTTTTGACTTCCCATCTACTTGCTTTGCGCAAAATGAGGGAGTCATCTGCGAAGAGCAAGTGATAAGCAGAGCGTGCACCTCTGCAGGACCCGCACCCCATGTATCTTCCCTTCCTCCTCGGCTCTTGTCAATAAGGCTGAGAACCCCCAGCAAGACAAAGCAAGAATAGGTATGGTGATATTGGATCACCCGCCTTAGCACCCGCTCGGGGAACAAACTCATCGATAATTCCCCGTTTACAGAATGCGGTACTTCACCGTCGTGACCGGAGTTCATTACTAGGTCAATCCATCTTCTATCAAACACCATCTTGTGCATGATATCTCTCAAAAATGACACTCAACTCGATTCAGTGCGCCTTACTCATAACCAATTTAATGGTAGCATAACCCTCCTTCCCCTTTTTTTCTTCTTTTCAAGAAATGAGTAAGCTCGTATGCTCTCGAATATTATCGTGATCGGTCTACCTAGGGCTTAAAAGCGCTGGGACGATGATATTATCTACGGTAGAATCTTCTTGACCTATTCGCCATAACTTTGGAGATTAGTTTGTATATGACGTTACACAAACTAATTGGTCGCAAGTCCTTGATCTGGCCGTGGTCACTTCACTTTTGTATTAAGACCCTTTGTCGTATCATTCCACTTCTCGGCATCGGGCCACCGGCAAGTACCCCAAGGACGGCTGCGACCACCTCATCCCCTATGACATCCCGAATTGCTTGTAAAAACAAATGGGATTGCCATCGGTCTGGTGCTTTTAGGTTGCCAATTGACTTCAAAGCTTCCCTGGACCTCCTCCCTAGTGAACTCTTTCATTAGGTCGAGTTCATTTCAGGTGTAACTTCGCTCCTTTACACACACTCCAAAGAACTTTTTGTTGTACAATGTTTTATGAGTAAAGTGCGCTACCGGTCCTCAAACTTGTGCTTTTATGTCGATTAGGCCCCTAAACTCTCAAAACGATCGTATGGGTCCCTAAACTATCTTTGGGTGTTACATTAATCCAAATAGGTCTAGACATGGACTAACGGGCTAACCGGCAGGTGAGGCCCACCTGTCAGCTCTTTCTTCCACCTCTCTCCCCACTACATCTGGCGTGGATAGGGGTGTGAGTAGGTGACCGCGATGTAGCAGCAGCACCACGGCGGCAGCGGCGCAAACGCGACGCAGCAGCAGGTCCCGACCTTCCCGAGCCGTCGCCAAGCCCTGGCCTTGCCGTTCGACTATAAAAGATGAAAAAACAACCATGTCTTCCCTTTGCCATTTTACAAAATTCGTCCACCTCAATGCTTCCATTTGCAATTCCTTGCAGCCATGAGTGCGGCTAGTTGTTTGCTAGCCTCTGGACGAGACCCCGTTGCAAACTATAAAGCGTATGTGACGAATTTTTAGTTACTCTAAAACATGTCCGCCATGGATACAAGCGCAACAGCTCACGCGCACGAGCGGACCAACCATCACCTTCTCCATAGCCCGCTTGCCTGCCCACGATGCGAGTAGCAGGTACACCGCCGCGAGCAACAGCTCACCACCGCGGCTTCCCGGCGTGACTCGTACAGTCATACGTAGGGCAGGGGAGCTCGCCAGCAGGACTGCTTTGCATGGTTGAACTCGTCACCACGACGAGCTTCACCGGTGCATGTGCCCGCGCCTGCCCCATCCCTAGTCGCGCCGACCATCCCTAGCAGCACTCGCGCGCCGCACCCCTGTTCGTGCTGTGAGATGTAGAGGGGCGAGAGGTGGAAGAATAAGCTGACATGTGGACCCCCACCTGTCATTTAGCCCGTTAGTCCATATCTAGACCCGTTTGGACTATTGTGACAATTTGAAACATAGGTTGGGGACCTATACGATCGTTTTGCACTTTTAGGGACCAGGAAACACAAGATAAGATGAAGTTTAAGAACCGCCAAATGTCTTTACTCATGTTATATTTTTAGAGTTAGTTGTCCTATTGCACAAGTTCAACAACCCATCTGGTTGTAGGTGCCTGGTTTCTCGCGTCGTATACAGGGATCTTGATCGCTCCTTTATTTGAGTTATATGCTTGATCCTGGAGATTCGAAGGCACATGAGTACATGTGGGTAGGTTGCAGTTCCGTGGTCAACTAGGTACTTCGGTACGGTGTAGTACGAGCTGGTGCTCACCTCACCCGACAATACTAAGCAGTTTAGAACTTGCTGCTTCCGTACAGTTCTGCAGGCCACATCCATGGAGACCGCCAAGATTGTCACCACCTTGCTGCTGAATCTTGCCTTGTTCTCGCCATGTCTCTCCACCGCCTCCTCCGCGTCCAATCCAACAAAGTTCGATTCCATGCCCATCCGTCACGACTACACCCGCTTCGCCGACGTGGAGCGGCACTGCCAGTCCGTGCTCTCAGCAGCGGCGGACGACGAGCTCAAGACCGAGGCCGACCGTGGCAGCAGACTGATGTACCAGCTATCCTTCATGAACGGCGACTGGAGCCAAGACGCCGGCGAAGCTCCCCTGCTTCCGTTCCACGGGAGCTATGCCGACCCGGCGGTGGCTGCCGGTCCTGATGAGCTGCTTGAAGCGGTCCCCTGGCGTCCTTCAGGCTCACGCACGTGGAGACTGTTCCACGGCGAGGGCGAGGTGCACGAGCCGCCTTCAACGTCAGCGGCCTCCTTGATCTCAGCATCGTCCGCAACCGCAGCTGCAGTTGGTCTCATTCGGAAATGGAACCGAACCCGTCGCCAGAGTTCGATCTCCGGCCAGGGATCGCCCGGCTCCATCTAGTGCTCCAAGGCGTGTATACCGAGACAAGGTCGTCGCCGGGGAGCGGTGGCGACAGGGTGCTGTGTATGGTCGGGGACGCTCGTCTCCCCGTGCGCGGAAGCAACCGCACGGACCAGTGGGACTGGGCCAAGAATGATGGCGGCGGCGGCAGCATGGAGTTGGAGCCGCCGGTCGCGTCCGACGGCAACATCCTGCTCGTGCTACGGTACCCCAAGACGCCCACTGTGAGAAATCGCGCCGTGCATGGCGTGATGACGAGCACCAACGCCAAGTCTGATGGTGCCTACTTCGACACCATCCGCTTGGTGTCACAGCTTTCGGTGGGCAGCTACGGCTCCAATTACCAATTCCGGCAAGAAGACGACGCGGACTCGTCTGGTGTCGCATGGTGCGGCAAGGACGACGACTCTCCCTCCCATGAAGGCGACACCATGGACCAGCACCTGAGCAGTGGCGATTCTCCAAACCTCTGCGACTTCGTCCACGAATTCAGTTACGACAGCCAATTGATGGAAGTCGTTCCAAACTGGAATTGCAACGGGACTGATGAGTTCTGCAGCCAGCTCGGGCCGTTCGTGTCCAGGCCCCCTGCCACTAGCAGAGCTTTGGAGGACAAGGTGTTGGCTCGTCCCGCTCCCGCCATCGCGGTAACCATGGGCTGCAGGCCGTTGGGCACGGGCCGCATGGACGGATGGGCAGCCGCGACGGTGGCAGCCGTGTTCCGCTACGTGCCCCCGTGGGAGCATCACCCAACTGCGGCAAAGAGGACAGGCATGAGCGGCATGACCTTGTCGGCGGAGGGCGTCTGGATCCCGTCCATGGGGCGGGTTTGCATGGTGGGCTGCCTAGGCGTTGGCGTCGCCAGGAAGCGTGCGGCTACCGCGTGAGTCTCTCCGTCCGGACGACGATGTCGATGACTCGCCGCGGCATCATCGCCGGACAGATCACCGCCATGGACGGGAGGAGCCACCCTCCGCTCTTGTTCCAGCAGCAACGCGTGGACCAGCATCACCCGTTGCAGCGGCACGTGTCGGCATACTTGTACACCAAGGTCGAACAGGCTCGGGAGCTTCTCCTTCGACTCCGAGCGAGTGAACCATGGGGATTACGCAACAGCTTCGTTGCCAGGTCACTACTCAGCTATCCGGGTATTGCTGCTGGTGTTGCTGCCAATGAGGAGACTGAGATGGGGAGTCTCGCCAACCTCGCCGACGACCTTGATCTTCGCTTTCAGTTGACTGTGAAGCCGCCGTTTGTGCCGCAATGGATCGAGGGGCCATTCTTTCTACTGCAGATACTCTCTATTGGCACCATGGTTGGACGAGACAGGTATCGCCCAAACCAGGCCCAGAGTATTCCATTTTCGAGAGTCCATGTTGTGGAGAAGCAGCACATATCCCATCAAAAAAAGAAGCAGCACAAACTTCTGAATGTGTCTGCGGAGTTCATGGCATCCAGGAATTGCCTGGGTCCAAGTCCGGTGATGTCATTGGAGGGCGTCTACAACTCAGAGGATGGCCGAATGTACCTGATCGGCTGCCGGAGCGTTCACGCCCCACGGCGACTCTTGTCGATGATCAGAGACCT
Source organism: Hyparrhenia diplandra (assembly GCA_015847255.1). Classification (NCBI taxonomy): domain Eukaryota; kingdom Viridiplantae; phylum Streptophyta; class Magnoliopsida; order Poales; family Poaceae; genus Hyparrhenia; species Hyparrhenia diplandra. Next base: position 137,890 of record JADLZK010008271.1, read on the forward strand.
TGAAGATGCAATGGACTGCTCCATCGAGGTGACAGTGGAGTACCCGCCGACGACAACGCGGTGGCTCATCAGCCGGGAGGCAAAGGTCTTCATCGCCAGCACGAGGGACGACGACGACCCACTACACTTCAACAAGACCGTGCTCCACTCGCAGCCCGTCATATACAGGGACCAGCGGCAGCACGAGCAGACGGAGCAGGTCGTGGAGGGGCTTCTCTGCATCACCATGCTGTCGGCCACCATCGCCGCCACCATCAGGCAGCTGCGCTACATCAAGTCCCACGCCGACGTCGCGCCGTACATCTCCCTCACCATGCTCGGCGTGCAGGCTCTCGGCTACGCCGCGACGCTGGTGGTCACCGATGCAAAGATGCTGCCGGCGTGGCCGTCACAGTCACGCTGGTCACCATATGGACAGCCCTACGCCTACCAGATGGGTTGGAACATTCTGGAGTGCTCCGTGAAAGCGCTCACCCTCGTGGCGCTTGCCGTCACGGCACGGCTCGCTCAGAAGGTGTGGCGGTCGAGGGCCCGGGCGCGGGCGCGTGCGCCGGATCGAGTACCCGACGACACCATGGTGCTGCTCTACAGCTTTGGTGTGCGCGGGGGCCCTCTTCTTCGCCGTCGCCGTGCACTGGCTGAGCACCTATGGCACGTCGGCGCCGCCCGGGGCGTTCTACTATCAACAGCAGGGGGCTCATCGTACGCCTGGCACATGTGCACACACTGCGCTGTCGTGGAGCGGTATGTCGGCGTGGTGAAGGAGTGGTTTTTGCTGCCTCAGGTCATCGGCAATGCCGTCTGGCGCGTCAACTGCAAGCCTCTCGCGGCGGGATACTACGCCGGCGTCACCACCGTGTGGTTGCTTCCACGCATTTACGGCTACCTCCGGCCACCTGTAGTTAACATGTACGCCCCCAACCCTCACGCCCCTGTCATGGGCTGCTACAAGGACGGCAGCACCGTGGTGATTCCAGTAGTCGGAATCCTCCTGGCTACGGTGGTTTTTTGTGCAGCAGCGCTGGAACTACAAAATCATTGGATGGGCAATGAAGACTGAGAGGAATAAGCTGCAGCACGCGTACTGAAGGATATGGTTTGCCAACGCCGCCACGTACTGAAGGATATGATTATTATTACACTTTGTTTAGGCCACGTTTGAGGTCATCAAGCTTGCTTCAAGATTCATGTCTATCGACTGTGTTACTTGTTAATTGTTTTCGTATCGAAAGTTTTTAGAAAGGACGTCAAAAGCTTTGCCGCGATTTATATTAAACGAAGAAAGAAAAAAAAAGGCAAGTGTTAGCCTTGTTTTTTTGAATGGAAACTGAGCAAGAAAAAATCATACAACTGAGATGACTGTCCTACCCATTCTGCACAATTGTCGCAACTGAAGCCGCCACTTGCAACTTGGTCAAATCAACCAAACTAACAACAACTACCCAACTGATGAAAACAATTTAGCTTGTTGGACCGAAACTGACAACCTTGTGGAGGGGCCATGACACATGGCAAGAGACCCGCAGCGAAAACTAGATCGCCTAGCAAGCCTTCAAGAAGGAAACGCCGCCATGGCGGCCTTGACAAGCTAGCTCATTGGGGGAAGATTTTCATTTGCAAAATCCAGCATGATAGGAGATGTAGAAAATAGATGCCTCCAAGGAGAACACGGCATCCATAGATATCGTTGTCCGGGCTTACGCCCGACCTACTCATCCATCATCGCTAGAGACCCACTAAGGTAGCCTGACTAGAGGAAACCAACCCAAGGAAGGACAAAGACAGGTGGTGGGGAGAAGTGGGTCGGGATTAGAAGAAACCCTAGTCATCTAGCCCACCACCGCCCTAGCCCCTATTGACCAATCCAGCATCATCCCCCATCGAGCAGAGCCAACAGCCCTAGTGATGAACCTTGATCAAGTCTGACAAAGTATAATCAATCATGTTGATGCATCAGGACCTAGTTAGATGACTCCTAACCCTTGAAAATGCTTTACCAAATGCTAACACTCATGAACATGGAGTATACATCAAGTGTGTAGCATGTTGGAAGCAAGGGATAAGAAGAAAGGAATCGAGTCTGCCGATTTCACATTGACCGGACGTGTCTGGTACCACTGGCTCGAGGGCACCGCAGCAGCAGCAGCACCGACTAGACGCTGGGCTGACTCCAATCAGCGTCAGCAGGTCACCCGGATGATCTACAGTAATGAGCACCACTGAGTCGGGTCACGAAGTCAATCATGGCATGCACAGAGAGACCTGATTAGATGCGTCAGGTGAAGAGAAGACCGGATTCAAGCACCCGGTGTTCGCCTAGGAGTTGACGCGTTAGGTGTTCATGGACAGGACGCAGCTGAGAAGAAAGAGGAGCAGTTCTAGAGAACACTGATCGGATGTGTCCGGTTAGGAGGACCGACGTGTCCGGTGTCCTTCAACTGCTAGTTTTTCAAGTGACTTTGTAGAGTAGAGCAATTGTACCGGCACGTACGGTCAGCTTGACAACAGAGTGTTCCCCTCGCAACGGTCAAGTTTGTTTGAGGGGGTGACAGTGGTAGTCGGCTCTTGGGACACTCTCTTGACATTTCTAACATCTTGGTGATCCCTTTGAGCTAGAGCACTCCTCCCAACTCATCTTAGTGCATTTGCTTGCATTGTTTGCATCTAATGGCACTTGAAGATTGTTATGGCCGGCGTAGTTCTTTTTACTCTTTCGAGAGTACCACTCCTAGTTGGCTTGAAGGTTTTTGGAGGCGTTGGCAAGACTTGTACTTGGCCACCTCCCGATAATTTGGTGAGGGGTTCTTGAGCTTCCCTGTGGAGTGACGAATTGCTACTTTAGTGGATTGCTCATGTCGTTGAGTACCACACTTGTGAATGATGCCTTGCGGGGAGTTTGGCTTGCGGGCCTCACCGAAGGATCATCGAGGTGTCGGTCGACATAACAGGAGACTAGCTTGTCGATGCACAAGTGAACTCCGAGTGAACAAATCAACGTGTTCATCCATTCTTGGTGATTCGCTCAAATTGTTGATTGGTTCATCCTCTACCTCGGTGATTGGATCATAGCCTTGATGTGTTGGTATAAAGGACCAATCCCTCTCTAGCATTTACATTTCATATTTATTGCTCATTTGTGTAGCTTGCTAGTGAGTATCCTGTGTAGTTGCTACTAAGCAGCTTGTTTAGCTTGTGTTCCTAGTTGTTAGAGTAGCAACCTAGCAATTATGTGGATTAGTGATCATAGCAATTAGAATTTCAAATAGTTAGCTTGACTAACCGTAAAGCTAGAGCAACCGCATTTAAGTTATTTATCGGATTAACAAATTTTCTTTAGTGATTTTGTACAATTTTTAATAGGCTATTCACCCTGTGTAGCCATATAGGTCCTCTTTCAGTTACCCGCTTAACCACTAGCATGCAGCTCCGGCGACGGCGCGGCTAGGGATTCACAACTAATCCAACTTTTATACTGAAATTTAGACCAAAAATTTTGTAATTGTCTTACTGTAGGCAGAAATGTTTATTGTTAATTGTCTTTATGTGAATTAATTTAATTTATAATCTGCACCGTTGGATCTTTATCTGAAAGGTGAAAGCTCACCACACTGTCGTGTGAATAGATGTTATTTTTCAGGTACATGAAAAATAAGAAATCCTGCATTTACTGCTAGCTTTAAAATGATCCATGAAATTGGAGGATTTCACGGTTCCAGGAAACATCTACCGTTACTAGAACTGTGCACAGGGCGTTCCTGCCTTCCTGGCTCCCGACCAGGTACACGTCACGATTTGTCAGGTGAATGTTTCTGTTACAATGCACGGGCATCATCGCATATAGTGAAGCAAAAAGCCATGAATCTTGTGCTGTGTGCATGCATGGGAGAAACTAGCAGGCTAGCTGAGCATTCACGGTGAAGTCCTTGTCGCAGCCCAGATGGTAGCGAAGAGTGCGATGATGTATAGGAACCCCTTCACCATCAAATTTGCCAGCTCGTGCAACTGATCCATGTCCAACCCTGTTTGCCGATTTATGACGGGCAGCATGTGTACCTCGGTTCTGTTGAAGTGTAGTGGGTCGTCATCGTCTCTGGTGCTAGCGATGAAGACCTTTGCCGGCCGGCTGATCAGCCACCGCGTTGTCGTCGGCGGGTACTCCACAATCACCTCTATGGAACAGTCCATCCCGTCTTCAAGGTCTTCGCTCATCGACAGGAGTCGCCGCCGCGAGCCATGGACGGCCCGGCAGCCGATCAGGTGCATTCGCCCATCCTCTGCGTTATACACGCCCTCTAGTGACATCACCGGACTTGGACCGCGGCAATTCCCGTATGCCATGAACTCCGCAGACACATTCAGTATCTGCCGCCTCTCCTCGCCATGGACTCTCTTCAACAGTTCGACGATGTGCATCCTCGACCGACGCCGGACATGAGGAGAGTAGCTTCGCCCGACGAGGGTGCCGGCAGAGAGTATCTGGAGTTCAAAGAACGACGACCTATCGATCCATTCTGGCACAATCGGCGGCAGCTTCCCCATGCATGGATAGCGAAGGTCAAGGTCGTCGGCGAGGTTGGAGAGACTCCCAATGTCAGCAATGCCACCATTGGCAGCGCCAGCGTCGACACTTGGATAGCTGAGCAGTGACTTGGCAATGAAGTTGTCGCAAAATCTAGTCGGTTTGCTTGCTCGAAGGCGAAGCTCCCGAGCCTGATCGACCTTGGTGTAGATGTACGACATGCGCCGCCGCGACGTCAGGTAGGGAGGAGTAAACCTGGCGTACAGTCGTTCCTGGAACAAGAGCGGAGGATGGCTCCTCCCGTCCATGGCGGTGATCTGTCCGGCGACGATGGCACGGCGAGTCATCGACACCGTCGTCTGCACGGAGAGGGTCACACGGTAGTGGCACGCTTCTTTACCGACGCCTAGGCAGGCCACCATGTCTGTCCGCCCCTGTGGGACGGGATCCACACGCCCGGGCGGACAGGGTCGTGCTGCTTTCGGACCGCCCGCTTCCTCGACATGGGCTGATGCTCCCACGGGCGCACGTAGCGGAACACGGCTGCCACCCCGCGGTTGCCGTGCCGCCGATGCCGCCGCCCATGGACTCGCATTGGAGGCGGTCACCGTGATGGTAGAACGAGTGAACGTCATGTCCACCTCCTCCGTAGTGTTTATGGCAGTGGTAGGGCGGCTGCGGCTGGACACGAACGCCCCAGCCGGGCTGCGTAACTCGTCGGTCCCCTTGCAGTCCCGGTTTGGAAGGATCTCCATCACCTGGTTCTTGGGAAATGATTGGTAAACGATGTCGCGGGAGGAGGCGCCCTGTTCAGGCGGTGGTGCTCCATGGCGTCGCCTTCATGGAAGGACGGGTGCTCGTCGTTGTCGCCGCGAGCGGCATCAAGCTCCGTGTCTTGTCGCCGGAATTGGTACCCGCTGCGGACAGCTGGGACACCAGGCGGACGGTGTCGAAGTAGGCTCTATCAGACTTGGCGTTCGTGCTCGTCATCACGCCGTGCACGGCGCGAGTTGTCAGCGTCGGCGTCTTTGGGTACCGTAGCACGAGCAGGATGTTGCCGTCGGACACAACCGGCGGCGGCTCCAAGTTGCTGTTGCTTCCACGCACGGGGAGAACGGCGTCGCCGACCATACACAGCACCCTCTCGCCACCGCTCCCCGGCGACTTCGTCTCGGTATAGACACCTTGGAACAGTATTTGGAGCTTGGCGATCCCTGGCCGGAGGTCGAACTCCGGCAATGGACACGGATTTATCTCAAAGTGCGGATAATGCGGCGAGCATGAGCTGTTGCGGGCGATGGCGAAGCTAAGGATGCCGCTGGCGTTGAGCGCTGTTCGCGGCCCTGGCCGTTGAGCCGCCATGTCTATGTGCCTGAGACTGAAGGACACCAGGGGAACTGCTTCAAAGGATTCAGGACCGGCCACCACGGACGAATCGGCATAGCTTCCATGGAACGGAAGCAGGGGGGCTTCGCCGGCGTCTTGGGTCCAGTCGCCATCCATGAAGGATAGCTGGTACATCAGGTTGTTGCCGTCACGGTCTGCATCAGCCTTGAGCTCCGCCGCCGATGAGAGCACGGACTGGCAGTGCCGCTCCACGTTGGCGAACCGGGTGTAGCCTTGATGGATGGGTCCTTCACACATGCTTGGATCGCTGGGTCCTTCGCACATGCAGCGGCCGGGTGGCGGCATATATAATTGAACAAGGCGTAGCAAGATGAAGAACAAGGCAAGAATCGACATCAAATTGGTGACGATCTTGGCGGTCTCCATCGGTGTGGACTGCAGGAAACAGTAGCATTCAGTAAGGTAGTTAACCGAACATAGGCTATCTGCAGCTACGGAACAGCGGAGATTAATCTAGACACTAAATTCTAAAGTTAATCGAACGACATTGAGAATTCCATATCGAATTTAGATAAAGTCTTCGCGAGGTACAGAGTTGATCGATTACCTTTGCTGAACCCTTCCTTCAGAGTGGAAGAAGGCACGAGGAGTCAAAAATGCAAACTGTTGGAGTTCTGAAGTACGGGACTCCGGCAATGCTAGTATTGTCGGGTGGAACACACAGCTCACATGCACAACGTACCAAAGTACCTAGTTCAGTTTGACAATGGAACTGAAACCAAAGCCACATGTACTCATGTGCCTTCGGATCTTCAGGATCAAGCATATAACTCAAATAAAATGAGCGATCAAGATACGACGCGGGAAACCAGGCACCTATAACCAGATCGGTCGTTGAACTTATGCAAGATGACAACTAATTTCTGACATGAACAGATTGTACAACATTCAGTATAGGTGGTTGACTTAACTGGAAAGAAATATGCTCCGACAGCGGTGCAAAAAAAAAAGAAAAAAAATCTTTGCGTGGAAGCTAAATTCATATTTCCAGAGCAGTAGTATAGTTTGAGAGTATTTCATTTTAAAAAGTGTGAGAGTACTAGTTAAAAAAAAACTGGTGTTGCCTGTAAAAAAAATATAACACTACTATAGGATTGATTCTAGCTGATGGTACCCAAAAAGATAACCGAGGCGGACCGCCTCGGTTATTCCCAGCCGACCTACCAAGTGCCTTCCTCAATAAACATTAACGGAGGCGTGCCCCTTAACGTGTCCACCTCTGTTAATTGTGATTAATCGACTTAAAACAATTGTCTCAGTTAATTGATTAATGGAGGCGTGCGTGTTTAGGTGTCTGCCTCTGTTATTCCCGTTGTTATAAATGCACACTGTCGCCCCCTTTGTCTTCCGGTTATCTTCCTCTTTCATCTTGTTGGGGGAGGTTTTGCCATAGAAATTGAGCAAATCTGTGAGGAGAAGTTTTGGCCTTGGATTTGGGGGAGGACACCGCAAGAGGTAGATAAAAGCTCTCCTATCCTCCCTCACTCTTTATATGCTAAGACTGCAAAAGAGTTTGTATCCTAGTGGTTGCAAGAGTCTCAATACTCAGGTCTTGAGTTCGACACGTGGGAGCAATATTTTAAAAGTTAACAGTATTGTGCTTTTAGTGGTAGCAAACATTCCCAACGATAGCAAAGGCGACTGTGTGCTGACTTTGTCAACTCGAGGATTTATCGACCTGGCCTTCAAAGATGCTCATACGGATATTTGCATGAGTACATTCATATGGGTGAGCGTGCATGTATTGTGATTGTTTGAGTTTTATGTAATCGAACAAAAGACTATTTTCTCAGAAGGCTCGAGCCCTGGTATCCGATAATGTAACTATTCCAACTCAGGAAGGAAACTGAGCATTGCTTTTTAAACATCTCCCCCGCTCTCTAGCTCTCAAGCCACCGTTGCCCTCTCTCCCGTGCGCATGCCACTATGTTCTACCCTAGCATCGCTACCACTAGCACTCCACCAATTAACCGTCCCAAGAATCCCCAAGCAAGGCTCGGGGCACTTGGTGTCCGGAGACCACAGCGGTCCCATGTTCACTTCCACCATCATCTCCAAAACGAATAAGATGTTCACCATCTTCTGTGCCAACATGAGTAGACGCTTTGATGAAGTCAATGCCAACTTCATGAGGCCTAATGCACACCTCACCAATATCGAGCGCCAATGCTTCCCCAATGTGTGTGAAGCTACAGCCAAGGAGCTTGAGGAGGAGACCTGGCACATCATGTAGGACGCCAGCCACACGTTCCTCAAGCGTCAGCCTAGGCATTCAGTAAATACCAAACCGGTCGATTCGGTTCTTCGGTACCTATGCAAATTCGGTTCCTGAGAAATCGGTACCGATCGGTTCCTAAAAAAACTCAGTACCGAAGGAATTCGGTATTTGTAAATTCAGTCCGGTTCTGGTATTTACCGAATAATACCGAATTGATCCCAAAAAGATGTAATAGCATGTTCAAAAACACTACTACAGAATTGAACTTCCGTGGCGGACATTTTAGATTTTCCGTGGCGGGCATAGGAACCGCCACGGAGCTAGGGTCACGGTTAATCGGTCCCCTTGCCCGCCATGGAAAATCCATTAACCGTGGCGGGCGTTTAACAAAACCGCCGCGGTAAATAGATTAACCATGGCGGGCATCGTTACGTGCCCGCCATGGTTAATGTATTAACCATGGCGGTTTTTGTTAAAAGCCCGCCACGCGGTTAATTAATTCAGGATTAATAAAAAAAAAATAATTCAAAAATATTATAAAATTATAAATTATGATTTAAACCACATATTAAATAATAAAAATAAGAGAATATTCACATAAATCTTAAACATGCACCACAATTTAACATTCAACTAACATGGACATTCAATTAAAGCACTTAGAGTTTAAAAGTGACCACCACACATCAGAATTTACAAAACTTCGATCGAGCGATCGATTGCTCAATCACGTTTAGCTAGGTTACAACTCCGGGCCATCTCACATATAGTCCTTCATGTCTAGCTTATTTCTCCATCCCGTAGTTCCCATAAGTCCTCGTTTCTAGCAAGGTCGCTCTTAGGGTCGAAGAAATGGCCGGTAGGTAGCTAACGTCCTCAATGACGCCCCTATAGATGGCGCCAACCAGTTTTTTTGAACGTAATGTCGTCCAAGCCTTTTGTCCAAAATTGTGGCGTGGTTTTCTTCGTCAGCTCGCGCCACGTAGTACGGTACACGCCTTCGCTGCGGGCTTTGAACGCATACAGGTATAGAAACCACACAGTTCTTTTTGTAGGTCGCCACGCGCACTGCATGCGCGATATATGTACCGAGGAAAATGGTTAGAATATTATGAGACCATTCAATATGGACGAGCAAACGAGAGTAATCTTTGCATATACCTCGTAATCTCGCCTGATCTTCATTTGGTCCTTATGTTTTTCTTTGCGTATGCTGTGCCTCCGATCCAATGACTCGGGGTCTTTCAAGTAATCCTTGTAAGCCCTGTACGAAATCTCACAGTGTCATGACTTACAGAAGTTTGTGGTATGAAATAGTATACAAGTGTCGTGACTTACAGTTGCAGGGCCTCTTCAAAATGTTTATAGAGGCCTTTTGGCGTATCATACAACGAGTCCAGCCTAAGGGCCGCTCCATCCTGAGGGAAGATTAGCCAAGTAATCCAGTGGCCAATGTGTGCTGTTGTTTCTATACCGGCCATGCTACACCATTTTATTTGATTAGAGATAGATTCCAAGTGTTCAAAAAATAAAAAGTATTGCTTTTGACTTACTTGATATGTTGGGCCGCAATGAGACAACCGGCCTCCGATTTGATCTTCTTCATGCACTTACAGATGTAGTCTGCCATCTCTCTAACTTTTGCATCGACCAATCTTTTATAGTGTTTATATTGTTCGGCCTTGTCCAGCTTCTTGAGCTCTTGGTTCCTCTGGCTCTCCATCCAGAAATGAGAAAAATACGCCACGTCTATATACGCTGGACATAGAAACACAATTGGCTCATTCTTCGTTCGGGCTATCAATGCTTGCATCCTGCAAGCACATGTGGTCACGACATTATAGGATCGGAGAGCTAGAATTAGTGGTGTACGAGCGCGTAATGATCGGTAAACAAACTCACGCAAGATAGAGGGTGACAACGGATTGGTCGAGGTCTCGCGCCCGTAGCAACCGCCACATTTCGCCGAAGCCTATTGGCGGTGAAATGTCCTCCTCCAAGTTAAACAGCTCTTTAGGAACCCCGAAATGGAACTCTGTCACCCCCGATCAACTGCGATGGCGATATAATAGGTGGAACTGCGCGAGTGTCCCACTCCTCGGCCCCCGATTAGCTGGCCCTTGGGCACCATGAACTTGCCAAGCTCAAACCGGATGCAGGCAGTCGGGCTGACCCATTGTCCCCGCCGATGGGGTATATAATTCCTATACAGAAGGAGATGTATGTTAGCATCTTCTAGCTATGTACGCATACGTAATATGTCTGGCTAAGTTTGGTTGAGATTATCACGCATATACGTACCTAGTACTACCGGTCTTCACGGCCCCGGTTTCGCTTAGCCAATCGGAGGTCCTTTTTCTCTCTCCGCTAGCTCCCCCCCTCGTCGCAATCATCTAAGTATTTGGAGGTCAGGGCAAGAACTTCCTCATCTTCTTTTGATAGCTTCTTCTTCTTCGGCGCTTGGGGGGGAACATTCGACCTCATCGTCCTTCGGAGTGCTCGAGGCGGTGTTGAGAATCCTATGCATGTGAATTGAACTACATTAGCCACCAATTAATGCCTAGTACAAGTTAGCCATATTTTTTTTTTGCTATACCTGTCACATTTTCCGAAACCTCCTTGACCATTGGGCGCTTGAGCGGCGTGGGAGGGCGGCGAGCCCCTTGTCACGCTTAGGAGAAGGTGTCCTCTCGCCGTCGCCGTAACAGGTGTCTTGCCGCCGTCTCCTCCTTCCGGTTCTTCCCGGAGGTGGGTTCGACGAGGACTTCCGCCACCTCGGCCACCATCGTCGTTGTTATCATCATCGTCATCGCCACCACCACCCGGGGAGAAGGAGGAGGCCTGCGGGCGCTACCGTTGGAGGTGTGTGTCGGTCGGTTTCCACAGGGCAATGTCTTCCTTGTTCCATAGGTACTCCCTCTCCACCCAAGGTCCTTGAGTCTTGTTTCTCCTTGTTCCTGGGATATCGATCTCCTCATCACCAAGGCCTGATTCTATGGATTCTAGATAAACGAAGGCATAGTCGGGTGGGGACCGGCTCGTTATTGTACAACATATCTCTCCGTGGTGCGGACACCACGGCAAAGGGCCACCTCCTTCTTCTTTCCCTTCCCCGCCAGCGGGTATATAGAGAGTGCCCACCGCGGGTTCGACGAGATCGTCGATTGGGTTCTTCCTAGCTCCAGCACTCGTACTCACACCTTGGATGTTGGAAATACCTCTTGTTGTTAATACCTCTTCTATTTTCTTCACGACTATGTCCTTTATGGCTTCCTCATAGCCTTGCACCTTAAGGTTTTCCTTGTACCTCTGCCTCGTGTGGTAGTTGGCCGCGTCGGATGCCCAAGAATCCACGGTCTTCCAGCTATACCTCGAGGCCTGGCCCCGAACTCTGCCACGGTGCTCGGGTCTTCCGATTGCCTCGGTCAGCTCGTCGTGCTCCCTCCTAGGTTGGAACTCCCCGCGCTCCTTGTCCTCTTTGACAAGCATCACCTTCTTCTCCACCTCGTCGACCTTTGGGTCATTGTACTTGGACGTGCTGCCCGTCTTCTGCTTCTTGGGCTGACGGGCATAGAAGAAGTCACGTGCCCTCTCAGGAAGGGCTAGCAACGGATTCTCTATCCCTTTCTCAGCGTCCTCCCTTTCTTTCCGCCGCCATCCACCCTTATGACCGGCATATCCTACCATGCCGAGGTTGTGCCACGAGTTCGTTCTTCTTTGCGAGTTCTTTACCCATTTTCGACTTGGCCTCATACTCTTCGTTAGTCGTAAGGTTGATGAACTCATCCCAGACCGGTTGCTTTAAGAAGTTGTAGGCTTGAAGTGGTGACTTGCCCTTCTACACATAGTTTGTGTACAGATTGTTCCGCAGGGTGCGAAGCGCTTTGCTTGCAATGGACCACACATACTCCTTGCATTTCTTTTTGTTAAGCTTGCCTCTGGCCCTGGATAATGGAATAGGACTTTCACGCCTTTCCACACCTTCTTCTTCAGCTCCTCGGGGACATTCCTTCAGTCTAGGTAAGTGATGGGCACAGTTTCCTTGGCTACAACGGAGACCCTAGTTGCTATAGGTGGCCCCGATAGATTCGGCTCCACGGGATCTCTATTCGACCCCTATCCTCAATATATGACGCACCACCTCGGCTTTTACGGTGCCTCCCGTCTTTGGCCTCTTTTCAAGCGACTTCTTGGAGGTGGTGGTCGCATTTGAAGTCTTTGGGGGTGGGACTAGATTCCTGCCCCTCGACCGAGGTCTCTCTTCACGAAACTCTAGACGCAGAGGCACCAATGGTAACTATCACGACAACAACTAAAATTAGTCGTGTACTTACATGAGGCACACGATGTTGTGTTTGTCGTATACTTACGTTTTTGGTTCCAGGCTGTCCACTCTGAGAACCCCGTGTGTTGGGCTCCTCACGGTTGCAGTCGGGATCAATTTCATCCTCCCTAGGATGTTTCTTCTCGTGGCCTCGGTGGTGTCAACTCTTCGCTCCGCGTATCCTTTGTCGGAGGAAGAATGGGGACGTGGAGGCCACATCCTCCCTCGCTCCGGCCACCCATTGCACGCGATCTTTATCGGTTGGTTTGGATGCCATTGGATTCTACGGGAACACACAGAGCATTTTATTATAGTGAAAAGGTACAGTAGTAGTATGTAGTGTCACAGAGTCATCTCAGAACATAGATTTATTGAATTCCTCTCATGATTACATAGTTTTCTATTTTACATATATAGAGTAGTGGCAAAAAAAAAAAAACAAAAATAAACTAAAGATACAAAAATGTCTACAAATACAAAAAAATGTAAAAATACAAAAAATTAACAAAAATGTGTAAGAATACAAAAAATGTGTAAAAATACAAATTTGGCTCGTAAGTCCCCAACTATCCTTATCACATCGCGTCTAAACCGGGTTGCTTGTATATGTTATACAAGCCGTCCTCGTTTAGCCGCTCACAAGTATGGGGACATTTCATCATCGCCACTTTGCCTCTCAATTAATAGATTCACATCATCGCATATGCCACTGCCTCAGCATTAAGATTCAAATCATTACAAATGCCACAAGTAGATAGTTAAAGATAGTAAATGGCACGAAAAACGAGAAAAACCGCCACGGAAGTTGAACACAGTAGTAGAGAAAATAGAGTCTAAGGTTGGGACTTAAAAAGAGGTAGATAGAGAGAGCCACCATATATATGTGACCCCGGCCGTGGAATCGGTTAAGTCCTCCGCCCGTTCTGATCACCGAAATGTCACCACAAATCCAAAATATAGATAAAGTATGGCGGTGGCATTCGGTGGCGCGGTGGCATAATATAGAGATCATTATATGCTAAGTTAATAAATAATCTAAAATGTGAAGTTGCATCATGGGCAAGTGGCATTCGACATATGCTCAGTTAATAAATAATCTAAAAATGTGAAGTTGCATCATGGCGTGGCATTCGGCATATGCTCAGTAACCATCATCACAGAGCATCGCAGCAAAGAGAAAAATGGCATCACGGGCATGAAAAATGGCATCACGGGCATGAAAAAATGGCATCACAGCATCACAAAGAAGCGTAAAGATGGGGAGCAATGGCACGGGGAGGGGCAGACCGGGGAGGGCAGCGCACGACTGCCAGTGGACAGGAGGAGCAGCACCGCGGGCTGACGACGGGGAGGAGCAGCACCGGACGACCCGGGAGGAGCAGCAGACGGCGGCGGATCTCGTCGGAGAGGAGGGACGGGGAGGAGCAAAGACCAGGGCGCGCGGACGACGGAGGAGCAGCACCGGGGCGGTGGTGGATCTCATCCGGAGGAGGGGACGGGAGGAGCAAGACGGGCGGCGGATCTCAGGCGCCAGCAGAGTCCCCGGCGGGGCTAGGGTTTCCCTAGCCCGGCGGCGGCGGATCTCGGGCGCCCGGCGGCGCACGGAGGGGAGCGACGGCGTACGGGAGGTGAGCGGCGGGTCTACATCGGTCCGTACTTTCCCCCGCGCAGCCCATCGCGGTTCTCGCCTCTCGGCGGATGGTCGGGTAGGCCGATTGCATTTCCATCCCGGATGTATCTAGTGCAAAGAGATTAATAGCCTCGTGTTGTGTATGCCTCGATCATAGAGCCCTACGGGTATGCAGTAAGGACGGATCTGTTAAGAGAGGACATGAACCGCTCATTCGTCCATATCTCGTGCGTAGAGAGGCCCCAGTTCTTCTATCGATCGACCATGTGTATCATGAGGTGTGGCATAATATCGAAGAAAGCGATTGGTAAGCACATCTCGAGCTGGCATATAGTCTCCGCGATGAACTCTTTCAGTGCGGGGAGGTCATTTTCAGCGATGACCTTCTCTGTGATGCGATTAAAAAAGTAGCACAGGCGTGTAACGACCATCTTCACGAACTCTGGGCCGATGCACCTAATCACAATTGGAAGGAACACCGTCAGCATGACATGGCAGTCATGGGCCTTGAAGTTTGACAGTGTGAGGTCTTTCATCGATACAATGCTCTTGATGTTGGAACAGAAACCAGTCGGCACTTTGACATCCCTAAGCCATTTGCAAAAATCCCTCTTTTTATCCCGTGTCAGATTGTAGCTCGCGGCTGGAAGGTTGACTTTTTCGCTATTCCCCGAGGGTATCGAGTGAATTTCGGGCCTGATGCCCATGTCGGCAAGATCCTGACGTGACTTGACACCGTCCTTCGTCTTAGTCTTGATATCTAGGAAAATCCCGACCAAGCTCTCGAAGACATTCTTCTGTAGATGCATGTTATCGATGGCATGGGGTGTATGGAGCATCTTCCAGTATGGCAGGTGCTTGAAGAAAATCGACTGCTTCTTGAATGGGACTTTGGGCGGTGCCGGATTGGGTTCTACTTCTGCTTCTTCTTCTTCTTCTTCCACTGCCGTTTTGTACCGCTTCCGCTTCTTCTTTGCCTTTGGCCCACTGGCTTTCTTCTTCTTTCCGAACTCGTGGTTTATGTTCTTCACCATTTCAAACACCTTTGGCCCGTACTTTACCCTTTCCGACTCCTCCGTTTCACCCTCTCGGCTCGCCCGTCAAAGTACTCATCCATCGAAGTTTTCCTAAGACTGTTGTTCTTTGCGGAGGAATTTACGATGCTTCATGTACACCGTCTTTTGGGATCCGCTAAGGTAAGTGGAGCAGGTATTCTCAATGCAAACCGTGCAAGTCTGTCTTCCCCTTAATCTGCCCGACAATGAAAAGAGAGCAGGGTAATCACTGATGGTGGCCATTATCATGGCCTTTAGAGTGAACTTCTTCTTCTCGGACGCATCCATAATCTTGACCTCTTTCCACAGTTCCGCCAATTCCTCCATTACTGGCTCAATGAGAACATCTATATCATTGTCGGGCTGCTTTGGTCCAGAAATGAGCATGGCCGATAGAAGATATTTGCGCTCGGACACTCGTAGGGAGGCGGGTTGTATATGGTGAGGGTGACCGGCCAGTCTTTGTGCGAACTCCATCGAGGTCTCTCGAACGGATTCATCCCGTCGGTACTCAACGCGGCTTACGTTCCCGGGCTCGCCCCTAAACTCCGGAACATGTCATTGATGCGTTTCCACGTTTTGGCATCCGAGGGGTGTCGCAGTTTGCCATCGCCCTTCGCGGCGTTCCGCTACCGATGCATGCCGGGACATCAGCTTGGCATCCTCTCCGGGTTCCCAAAAATTGCACGCAGCGATCGAAAGCACGGTAGGTACCACAATCGATAGGGCGAGGGATCTTCCTCTCGGTGTAACCCTCTTCTTCCTCGTCCTCGGGAGGTGGCATCTGCTTCTTCTTGCCCGTCTTTCTCGCTTCTTGGGCCCTCTCGACGGTCCCTCCTCATCGGTGGCACGACACCCAAAGATTCCTCTTGTAACGACTATCGCCGCAACGCGACAGTTCTGCAAGTCCGCATAGTTACCCCGGTATAGAATGCAATGGTTAGGCACGCATGAAACTTCCTAAGCTTCATCGCCACGGGATCGAATCAGCTTCTTCGCCCGATAGGTATTGGCGGGCACCTTATTCCCCTCGGGTAAAACAAGTGTCACCGAGGACCGTAACAGTCATTGAAGCTCGTGTCCGACCACCCGTGGCGAGCCTTCAAAGATCAACATCGTTAGGTTAAAACGTAGCGCCGTGCAATGCTTCGGACATTTGCCGCCGTCTTTGTAGAGAGGGTCAATTGTCGCCTGCTTCATCCGTCTAAAATTCTCGAGCCATCTTGGATTGCCAAACAACACGTCATCTTCATCTTTGAGGTTAGCAATATCCTCAAAAGATCAGCATCCTCGGGCGACATGTCATCAACTCTTGACCGCTCACCATCATCTCCACCCGCATTGTCTTCGGCATGTCTTCAAGCAGTTCATCTACGGATGTAATCACGATTATCAACTTGTTCTCGCCCTTCGTCCACCACCGTTGTTTCCGTCATTTGTTCGACGGGGGTCCTCCGTGATGAACCGGTCGCGACACTTTCGGTTCTTTTTTCACCATGATACTTCCACACGGTGTACCTCGGCTCCCCGATGAAACCATACCGCAGCAAGTGCTCCACGACGACATCATCCTTGTGTAAGAACATATGCTTGCACCGATAGCACGGGCACACCATTACTTCCGAAACCCGATCGATTCGATGCTTTCAAGGCGGACGGGCATAAACTTCTTTCGCACATCATCAATGAAATCCAAACTCATCCTCGGCCAGTATATCCAATCCCTATTCGGCGCCATGACGGCCCCTGCTCAAATTAATTAAACCAAAGCAAAGAGAGCGATCGATGATTAGAGATCAAGTATCGATGATTAGAGAGAGTTAACTAAAGTGCAAAAGAGGAAGACGAGAGAGAGAGAGGGAGTAGAGAGAGGGAAAGAGAGCACGTACACTTCAAATGAGAGGGAGAGAGAGGGGGAGGAGAAAGAGGGAGAGAGAGGGAGAGAGGGGAGAGAGAGGGGGGAGGGAGAGAGAGAAGGAGAGGAGAGAGGGGAGAGGAGCTAGCTTGAGAGGGGAGAGATCAAAACTAGATCTCAAAAAGAAAGGGAGAAAGAGAGGGGGGGAGAGAGATAAGGGAGGGGGGGGGGAGAGAGAGGGGAAGAGAGAGAGCACAAACAACATTCAATTAGATCTCAAAGAGAGGGAGGACCATGCGTAGGGAGAGAGAGGGGGAGAGAGAGAGGGAGAGAAAGAGGGAGAGAAGAGGGAGAAAGAGGAGAAATACCCCTAGCGGTGCCAAACTTTAATCAAACCAAGGGCAAAAACCTCCCCCCTCCCCCTCGAAATGGTGTTTTTTTAGGGTTTTGAAGCTCAAAACCCTAAAAATGGCGAAACTCGCGGGGAAGAAGAAGGTTGGGGGCTGTATTTATAGCACAGCCTTTTCCGTGGCGGCATTGTAACAAAACCGCCACGGTTAATGGGGATTAACCGTGGCGGTTATTTTTACAAAGACCGCCACGGTTAATCGATAATCGTGGCGGTTTTGCCCGGCGGGGGGCTGCCAGCCACCTATTTTCCTCGTGGCGGTTTTGAAATGCCCGCCACAGAAAATGATTTCTAAACACCATGCAAGTTCAATTCTCGTAGTAGTGAAACTAATTTTGACATGATTTCATAGACAATAATAGTGAAAAATACAAATACATCTTGTTGGGAGTGCCAAAATTACATAATATAATAGTCTATAATAGTACAATCAATAATATAACAACACTTAAAATTATCATATTTCAGGTAACTTCGGTAATTTTGATAAATTCGGTAAATTCGGTTTGGTTTCAGTATTTACCTCGGTACTTCGGTTCGTGAAAACTTCGAACCGAATATTTCGATTTCGGTAAATTTCGGCGGTTCGGTTCTCGATAATTTCGGTTTGGTTCTCGGTAATTTCGGTTCGGTTCTCGGTATTTTGGTGCCCAGGCTGACTCAAGCGAAGCAAAGAGGCCCCCTCCATGGCTATGCCACCCAATATTGTATTGGCCATGATGAGAAAGCTCTTCACCAAATCTTCTCCATCTACAAAGCTACTAAGGACTAATACTAATACTTGTCCTTGGTTTTCATTGCAGATCGTCCTCGACGATGATGAAAACAAACTAACCCATGCATGATGATGGTCATAGGCACCCCAAATTCAAGGGTGAGAGGAGGACACACCATGCTCTTGACGGGAGCCATCCTTGGTAAGGTTGCTCAGATCCTCAATAGCACATGCGCCATTGGCCTCACCAAGCCGCATCACCACTACCGTGCTTATTGGTAGTGACGAAGATAGCTTGTCGAGGAGCCTATTTTATTGTCGCACAGCGCGTTGATGGTGTAATGTTCCTGATTGATGCCTTCCTCCTCTCCTTCAGCAACGACGCCAATGTCATCTTAGGCACACCACGTCTAGTAGACATTGAAAACACATCTGGAATTTTACATCTTGTTGGTATTTCTTAGCATCACCTTAATACTAGGTTGTCATCCCTAGAAGCAATGCTAGAAATGCAAGTTGATCCTTACGATCATAACGCATTACACTTGTACGAAGAATATAAATGTAAAGGGAATCCACAAGCACGCAGATTAAATATCATTATAGCATTTCAACAGTAGTAATCCATCTATCATTATATATATTTTTCTACCATAGGGGGAATTTATGGGGTGGCTAGAAATATTTGACAAATATGTATACTCATAATAAAAGCAATCCCTCATCCATACACTATCAGGGTAAGACAATAAATGATAAATAATAAGTGTAAGCATTGATAATATCCAGAGATAAAAGTAAACTACTCACTAATGTAGTAAGGCTAAATAGGAGATTAGATAAGAGATTGAATTCTTATGTCATTTCTTATTTATTATGTCTTTTGTACACTCTAGCATATATACAATCATGTATAGCATAATTACTCTTTATCTATGCATAAGGAACATTACTAAGAAAAAAAAGAACAGAGCAAGACTTTTTTTCACAACCGGGCTGTACTTGTCTTACAAACGGGAGTGAACTACAAAGGACTAAAGGGAATGTCACACCGCGATCTACCACATGATCTAGAGTGTAAGGTGCATCCGTAGGTAAACAATATATAAGCACCACGCTGGCATAACATACACCGTGTAACTCACTCGAGTAGTGAGCTAAGCGTTTTGCGATCATATGCATAAACTCATTATTAATTATGACTATATCAAATACACTAGTAGAGCAAACTAGGAACATAATAAAAAGAAGGAAAAAGTCCAAATTACTACCCTCAACTATGACCGAAGTCTGAACAACCCCTAAACTATGTTTTGATTCATTTTACCCCCTAAGCTATATCTTTTGGTTCATTTTATCCCTTGACGAAATTTGTTCTTTTTATTCCGCCACATATAAGAAGAATCTTAATTTAAAATTTTGCATGGTGGTAGTGGATATCACAATCCATTTTAATAAAATATATTTTGAATTTTCATCAATATCTTTGTGTATAATCTAAAAAAAAAAATATCTTTGTGCATAATTTGAATTTCAAGGATGAATTTATTAGTAAATATCTTACCATATCAAATAATGATGAAAAAATGATGATATATTTTTCTCACATACGTTATGATGTCCCCTATCATCTTATAAAAAATCAACTTAAGATTCCACTTGTGTGTGGAGAAACAAAAAAAGGGAAATTTCATCAAGGGGTAAATTGGACCAAATGACATAGTTTAAGGGGTAAAATGAACCAAAATATAGTTTAGGGGTTATTTGGACTTTGATCATAGTTGAGGGTAGTAATTCAGACTTTTTCCTAAAAAAGAAACATAGTATTGAAATAGAACAAAGTCATAAATATAGAGAGGATGTAAGTTATACGGACTCGGATGAATGACGAATCTAGAGATCTAAGCACACGATGCCCCGAAATCTACTTGAACCTTGCTAGCTAGCCTATACTAAACTATGAAGTGACTATTCTAATTCTCATGTGGATCTAGGTCTTCCTCAACGGAGGAGAGGACCTTCCGTCGCTGTCTTCTTGACTCTTGGCTTACTTCCCTTAGGGGAAAGGGACGGGAAGGGACTCCTTGGCTTACTTCCCTTAGGGAAAGGGAAGGGAAGGGCTCTGTTTATATAGGGCTTAAGCGTCAATCATGGCTCTTCAGATCAACCGATCTTGGTTAGTGACATATATGCAAATGCAACTCTAAAGGAGTGGAGAAATCGATGTAAAAGTTCGTGGCTGACAGGTGGCCCCCTAGTTCGACGGACATGGGGGGGGGGCGGCCGCCCTACTTGGCAGAGGCTCGGGCTTTGCTTCGGTGGAGTCTTCTCGTGTCCCTGGAACCTTTCTAGAGTTGGAGTTGGTACGGAATATGCTTTTTAACGACGTAACTGTCGTTGCTCTTTCAAGTCATTGAACGGTGGATAGATGGTGATTGACTTAACTAATTTTTTTATTTGAAAATGCAATACAACGCTCGCACACTCAGAGTAGACAAATGCGCCTATGTGTGGAAATTTTTTCCCCCTCGGGGACGTAGAGTGCCAGAAAGTTTTGCATTCCCCATGTTTCAAAGGAATCACATCATTGTGAGAAACATACAGTCTGTGGAGAGCATCAGCAGATCGATAGAGTTTAGAATGCCGAAACAGAGTTCAAAACCCCGTGGCCGCGTCCTCCTCCTCACCAGCATGCATCTGTCCTCGCCGAGCCGAAGACAGCGGGAAGACGTTGCACCGGCACACCGGGCACGTCGAGTGGCTGCTCAGCCACATGTCGATGCACTGCTGGTGGAACACGTGCAGACACACCTGTAGTCGCTTCACCATTTCCCCCTCCGCCTCGTCCAGGCACACCGCACACTCCGTCGTCGTCGTGCTGCCGGCCTGCTGGCCGTTCTCACCCAACGCAACGGCCTGATCATCAGCGATGCCGCCCGTGGTCACCTCGTGCCGCACCGGTGGCTCCCGTGGAAGCCGTTGATTGAGGACGGTACCACCGGCAGTGACGGCGGGCTGGGAAGGTCGGCACATCACCAGGAGTAGCCGACTGGCGGCCGCAGCCAAAACAACGAGGATGTCGAATAGTGTTGCCTTCGGCGACGTGCCGAGGAAATTGTAGAGGGCGCAGGCTGTGAGTGTGATCCATACAGAGACAACGGTGATGTAGGTGAGGGCAACTGGATTGCAGTGCATTTTTCTAGCTGGAGTAGCTTCGGGTAGTCTGCAGCTACTATATAGGACTAGGACATCACATTAATAGCAGGACGACTTTGTTCCTGGGCGCTATAAACGAAGAAGGACTACGATTTTGAGGACAATCCTGGTTAGCTGGCAGTTAATTTGCCTCGTTCCCCTCGCTAGATATGCCTGCTCCTAAAATTTGGGAGTTTCCTATTATACAGGCATCTGAAATTTTCAAAAAATCAGGCGACGTTTGCTGGCATGTGATCATCCGCTTCTTGCTTCCATCAGCATAGCAGCAAAGCGCTGGATAGTGCTTTTGGACATGTCGCCTGAGTGCTCAGGCACCTGTAGATGAGGAAGCATGCTAAAATTTTGACGTTAGCATTCAAATTTTATTATGTCATTCTTATTTCTCAATGCATTATTTTTAACTGAAACCGTGGGGCAAAGCCCCCGGCGGCATATATTAAATAACAGAGTACAAAAGAAGACCTCACTAACCAGGAGTTAGAAGGAGGTAAGTCCTAACCAAAAGAGAAAAGGAAGCAAAAAGCAAACAAGATTACAAGGAGTCTAGCCAAAGCCGAATAGACTGATGAAGAGCGGGCTTGATTATACAGAAATGCTCAAGGACCTCTTTTTTGAAGTCAGCTTTCCATCTGGCAAGAGAAGGAGCTTTTCTGTTAAATACTAGAGCATTTCTTTCATTCCAAATGCACCAGGAACCAATCATCACGATTTCCGTAAAAAAAAAGGAAAGCCAAAATTAAGCTTAGCCAAGCTGAGCCTATCTTGGATGTTGACACTGTCATTCATACCAAGAGCAAACCATATTTCTATACTTCCAATACAGCTTCTTTATCCCTATAAGGGAAGAACGAGCTTTTACCTTGAGTACGGGTCCTGTGATGTGTTAGACTATCCGCACTCGTGTCCTGGAAAACATCCTCTAGGAGCATTGAGATGAGATTTTGGTCAAAACATAACACTCACGGTTAAAAAAAAAAGAAGTGTATTCATTGATAGAATGCCAAAATCATGAAGAAAACATGCCCCTATATAGTAAAATCTTTTGGTCTAGTAGAAAACATTCACGTATAGCCTAAATAAAAGGAAAAGAGAATAAATAGGTCAATTATTTAGCAAATAAATTGTAGAATTACCGATTAAAAAGTAGATACATTCCATTACCTATCATAGATCATATTTACGCCCTTTTCCTTCCATTATCTTGAAACGACGAACCACAACCTTATTGCTAACTTTCTTCATTTCTTCTCTCTAGATAGCAAATAAGTCTATGACTCAAGTGTTGATCACCCATGCGATTAGACAAACTTGTTTTGACAAACTTCATTCCAGAAAAGCATCTCTCAACTGTTGCATCAATTTGTTTTCTCAAGCCTGGATCATACTTAATCTCCACGCATCCTTCTATTCCCCTAGATCTATGTGGGCTATTAGGCTAGTGGGGGGTGCCTTCTTTTCGCCCAAGGGGGGTGCACAAAGGGTGGAAAGTTCGTATTTACAAGGTAATAATTGGATTTTTGCCGTAGGTGCCTGTGCATCCAGCGTTGTCTACATAGCTTCGCCCCGTGGCACTATCTATGTACCACCGATCTACTTGGTTGTGCGTGTTTGTGAGTGCAGGTACTTGGTGGACTTGTCACTGGACATGTCTAGCATATCTCTACCAGGTTTGGTCAGTTATTGTACTTTCTGTATGGTCTTTCTGTATGGTAAGACAATGCAACACCTGAAGTGAAGTAATGTCACACTCAAGAGAGGCAGTGCAGCACCTAGTTTTAATTTTAGTTTGAGTTAAAATTTTGCGGGCCTATTCACCCACTCTAGGCGACATCAAGGTCCTTTCACTGTCCTTTCACTTAAATACATGTTAGGATTTGTCACTAGCTAGTATCGACCACCAATAATAAAAATTAGAAACTGCCATTGCCCTCAAACTTTTACAATAACAATAGGCACTACCATGACATCTTTCTCAACTGATGTCCTAACACAAGTGGTACATAGATTGCATACTAGATAGGATGTAATAATCTCTAACCTTAAAAAACAAATTTGAAATCTGGTGTTGTATTTTTATTTTAAAATCCAACCTATTTTGGGCATGCGCCTAAGTCTCTGGTGTAGCCAAAACACGCTGCCACGCCACAGGCGTATCTACCACGTCAGACAACGATTTTCACGTGGAAATCCTTGCCGCGGCAGCTATGTAGCGCCGCACCAATGGTGACAAAAATTGTTTTTTTTTTCATATGATATTGGATGAGGATGATTTTTACATGTGCATATCTTTAATAACATAGAAAGTATCTCTATTTGGCATCGTATAAGAGAGAGATGATTTTTCCAAGGCGACGAGTGCTTTTACGTGATTAATATACTGCTAAAATTTTGTTTATCTTTTTGAGCATCTTAGCAACCTTAAAAAAAAAAAAACTTAAAACTAGAAAGTTGTAAATCTTTTCGAAAGTGCTACAATTTCCATATAAAAATTATCTTCATTCAAGATCATACGGAAAAAAAAAAAATCAATTTTTTTAAGGTTGATTCTTGTCGCATCAATTTAGTTGGCACGGTGGTAGATTTGCCACGCCGACACATATGGTGGCGTTATAGATGTCCATTTGGCCCGCGGCATGGTGGCCCGGTCCGAGGCCCGATATTTTGCCCCGGTACTGTGCACGGCCCGTCCCGGCCGACGGCGGGCCACGGGCGGCACGGCCGATAGCGGACCAGGGCCATGGGCCGCCTGGCTTTCCCCGTGGCACCTGCCGCCCCGCCCCCGACCAAAGAGATGGCCCGGTAGTGGCCCGGTGCCCCCCGCCCACAAGGCCAAAGAGGTAGTCACCAACCCAAGTAGAAGCAGCCCACCGCCCATCCTAACTCGGGCGAACCCTAAAATCACTCCCACACCCCGCCTCCCGCCCCCACCCCACGCCCTCTCAGCCTTCCCACGCCGCGCCGGCGCCGCCGCTCCCACGCCGCCGCGCCGGGGACGGCCGCACGCCTCCCCACGCCGTGCTTCCGGCGCCGCCCGCGCCGCCCCGCCCCCTCCCGCGCCGTCGCAAGAGCCTCCACACGCGCCGCCGCCGCAGACTTCCCGTCGCAAGGCCGCTTTCGCCGCCGCCGGATCCTTTCCGCGCGCGCAGCTCCTCCCGGCCGGGCCGGCCAAGGCCGCATCTCCTCCCGGCGGCTCCTCGCGGGCCGCCGCGCCACGGAGCTTCTCCCTCGCACTACTGGCCGCCGCAGCCTCGCTCAGGCCGCCCCGCTCGACCGCCCGCGGGCTCTGCGAAATGGCCCATCGGACCGCCATGGGCCGAGTGTCGCGGGCCCAAGCACGGTGGAGGCATCGACCGACCGCCCGCGTGGCCCGACGCTGCCCCGACACTGCAGAACGGGGCGTGCGGCCCGAAGCGGGCCACGGCCGCCCGTTGGACATCTATAGGTGGCGCGGCGTGACTTGGACCAAACGAGCATGATTTATTTAAAAATTGGTTAAAATTATTTGGCCGTTTGGGTATGCAAAAGGAGAGACACACAGCTCACGCCGTCACGCGACGGCCGATAAGGCCACGTGCATCCTTCGCCACTCACCAGCGGTCTCTAGTCAGTCTTCACTTCACTTCGGCCATTCGGTCCCTGATCGCCGGGAGAGCAGCGGTAACGGCCACGATGAACTTGGCGTCCGTCGTTCCCTGCGCGCAGGCATTCCCCGCCGCAGGCTCCCACACCCACTGTCGTGTCCACACGCATGCGGCGGTCTCCAAGAGCGGATTGGCCTGCCGCGTCGGGCGCAGGGGGGGGCGGTGGCGCCCGGTGGCTGCCGGTCTCCTGTGCAGCGGGGGTGGCGCAGGTTAGGGTCTCTATGACTCATCTAATTATGGCCGCTGCAAGTTTTGGTTCCCAATTTTGCCTTGAGTTCGAGCTTGAGGCACAATTAGTATGTTTGGGTAATTATTAGGTTCTTGCTCTTCGAAATTATGTTAATGTAGCTACTGATGTTGAATGATTGGATGTTCAAGAAAGTGGAAAAGTTAGGTTTGAGTAATTGGTGATCCAGGATGGGAGGAATTTGCTTGGTTGGGGTCTTGGGGCACTCTCGAGGGAGATAAGGCGTTCGCTTCATACTTATCCAACAGCATGAGTCACGAATTGAATCAGATCTAAGTTCTTGAATGAACTGGTGCAATTTCCAGTGGCCTTAATTCATATATCTTCGATGAGCACTATTTGAGACATTAACCAAAAGAAGTAAACCAATTCATATCCCAATCCATACATTTACTCTTTTACGCTCTCTACTGGGGAGGGAGCACCTGCCCAGGCTTATGTGTAGCCACTGAATACAAGGAAGCAGCATGGTCCACAGTAGGAAAAACCACCCTTGCTTGGCGCTAAAAAAAAAGAAGTAGATTTAGTAGCAGGAAAAGGAGAATATTCAGCTTCCCCTGTTAGCTGACTTCTGAAACACTAATTTTTGCTGCAAGAGCAGTTTTAAGGAAAAGTGTTACTGCTATCTGCATGGGAGCTGGACCGTCTGATGATGTAGTATGTGGTCATTCTGTTTAGGCTCTGAATGTGTTATTTCTTTGTCAGACTATGAACACCATTATTGCCAGTCTTGTTTTCCGCCACATTGCCATAATCATCTTGTTCATTGAGATCAATCTCAAATGGTGTGATGCTTGGTATAAATTCTTCAGCCACTAAAGTGAAAGTTTTAACATAACCCACCTTGATCAGTGGTATATGGGAATTGTTGCATATTGAACACTCCAACCTGTCCTCAAATCACACCTTTTTGTCTGGAACATGTGCATGTCAACATGTGTTGCACCAACCACTGTTCTCAGTACCCAAAAAGCTAGGTAGTGTCACTAAGCAAAGGGCTTTGCCTGCAATATGGATCCAGATGACCAAGTGCAATCAAAGGACTTGGCCTGAAATATGGATCCAGATGACAAGCTATTTTCATGACGGAGTTTTTCTCTCAAGAATATTTGCTACTACAATTACAGTGACTCAACCCATCTTTCTTTCTCTGTAGTTGGTGATGCTTTTGTTACTGAGGACACAACAAATGTGAAGTTTCCTCGAACTAACCGCCCCAGGCTATACATACCCTTTGGTTGCAGTTGGCACAGGTATATTTCGCTGCCATGTCAATATCAAACTAAACTCAATTGTTCTTTCACCCTTTTCTCGTAATTCTTTTTGTGGTTGAGTTGGTCTGAGATAATAGAGGGTTTAAGTGGTTGAATAAATGGGTTATAATATGTCTGTTAAGCTTTCTAGTAAAGCCCGGTTAAACGTCACAACGGGTATCAAGCTTGTTTGCTAGAATAGACCGTCCCTAACTAAAAGGACCCTCTAGGACATCAAACCTTTTACTCAAAGGTTTCTCAATGAGATATCAGACAGAAGAGTCCAGGTCCTGAAGGTTCGAGGAGTCTAAAAATAACAGCTCACTCCTTAGCTTCCCAAGCTTTCTGGATGATATACAGAATCTTGTTAATATTACATATAAACCCAGTCATGGCGAGTTGGATCATGGAAACAGTTGCCCACTGATTCTGTTGCTGCACTCTGTACCATTGAACTTCTGTACTCCTATTGCAGCAACTTGCTGTCAATAAAATTGCTGGTTTGTTGTAAAAAACCAAAACAACAGTCAATAATGTCATATTCTTAAGAAAGTAGGAAACAAGTTAGAAGCCTCCTTTCATTTTTGATATAGTCATCTCTCTCTTTGGGTAAGCTCAATCAAGCTAAAGTTTGTAGGGAAATCCAGTAGCAGCCAGACAAACCTCAAAGTTAACTATTGTGCTCCCAGTATCAGGGGTGCAAGATAGATATAGAAGTAAAAATTATGTTTTCAGACTTAACTTTAATGTATATTATAGTTATAGTTCACAATTTGATTTTTAGCACACTTTTAGGTTACAGAGAAAAGTTCTTTGTCAAAGTATATGCTGCGGCGTTCTATGTAGATTACTCACTTCGCCTTGATACTCAGCAATGGAAAGAAAAGATTGGTATTGAGAGCTTTGATGGTTCCTCTGTTTTTGACTCCATTTTAAGGGTAAGAGATAACTATCAATTCCATAATTTAAGGAATTGTAATATGTGCTAATGTTACTAGTTTATTTTGCAGCACCAGTTGTGAAATCATTGAGTATAATTCTTGTTAGAGTCGTTGATGGCAAGACCTTTGTGAATGCTCTAAGTGATGTCATTGCTCGCCAAATAAAAAACCCAAATGCTGAGGAAGAGTCTTCCCTGTCAACCTTGCAGAATACATTTCTTGGGGCAATCTCAAACAGGGAACAAGCATATACTTAACTTGGCTTGAACCCAAAAGAATGCTGGTGAGTCACAGTCAATTCTGTGAATATATGAATATTCGACCATGTTTCATTCCTCAAAGTTGAATAATGACTGTATAAACTACTTAGAAATAACAAACTATCCCACAATGAATACACTTCCATTGTATAAGAATTATCAATGCTTCTACAAGACTTGATACCTCAAGTTTAAACTCACTTTTGTCTGTACAGTTACTTCTGTCAGATCATTATCCATTGTGCAGCATTTCGTGGTAATGAGGCTAATACCGTCACCTCTAACATAGAAAATAGTGGATTTCAAACAGTAAATATGACAATAGAAGGTGGTTCGATTGGATATGATTAAATATTTAAATGGATATGACATGCTAACTTCTTTCCGTCATGTAAATTTATCTACATTACCTGGCCGAATAAAAGCTGGCATGGATTGGCCATTGCTTGTAGTATAGAGAGACCAGCAATTTAACAGTGCTTAGTTCACTAGTAACACAAAAATTGACAACTTGTACACATCAGAAAAGATAGACACATTGGCACCTTTTTTATCCAACGAGAAAAAGGAAATCTATATTTTAGTCTACTACTAGGATGCAAATCTTATTGGTTTTAACTGACTAGAGCAAACTTTTCTAAACTATAGACCTTAAAGCTTAGTTGAGGTCTACAAGCTTAAATTGCAACAAAGATTAACAGCAAAGCTGGAATTCTGTTTGTTAGTCAGATTTCCTTTTAATCTACTCATGGATTTATTCAATTTTTGTAGTTTTCAAGTATTTAACATTAAATTAGATTTTTGTTAGTTACTGAACCGAATGATCATTGCATTCGGACAAATTGTAACAATTCAAGTTTGTGCATAAATAAAGTAACAAAAAGGGGACTTGTAGAGATTTATGTAGAGAGTGAACTCAATTTGAATGATGTTAACTTTTGTTGCTGTAGATCTCTATTTCTGAAAATCAAGATCCACGTCAAGTTGATGCGAGATCGAATCTGCTACTGTTAATTATGCTCTATACGATGGCTTCTTTGGTAAATCCCCAGTGTCCCCTTCTTTGAGATCATCTACTGCCCAATTGCTGGAAGTGCTTCTGCAGTGACAATTCAGTCACGGTTCCATCAATGGTTGCTAGGAGTGGTTATTTCCCTTCATTCTCTCTCTTTTTTCCCGACGGAACACATGATGGGTTGTGGATGTCCATAATCATAGTTCCCATAAAGGAAATTAATTTAATTATTGTCGAGTTCTCTAACATTTTTTTTGTCATCCTTGATGAAATATGGCGAATTTGTTACACCCTTGTCGGTGGATCGCTTTACATTTCCATCATTCAACTTAGTTAGCCTAACTTGCTCCGCGGAAAATGGAATTTTCACGTGTAGTAAGAAACTATTGACTGCCCATGGAAATTGATTTTCTGAGGCAGAGTTAATGCTGTGAACTGCACCTGAATAATGCTTCACATTTTTGAAAGTTTCACGGCAACACCAAAAGATGTCATTTCCAGCCATTTTCATCGAAGTCAAATGCCACATCACTCTACATTTTACCTATATATTTACATATTCAGCTTTCCGTTGTTGCCCGTCACTACTCAACTTATGTATGAAATGAAGAGCCTAGAAAACGAGTAGTATGGACATCATGCCACTTGCAGCACCGTAGAGAAGACGTTGTAACGGCACACCGGGCATGTCGAATGGTCGCGCAGCCACAAATCAATGCACTGCTGGTGGAACATGTGCAGGCACCCCGGCAGCCGCTTCACCATTTCCCCTTCTCCACCTCGCCTAGACACACCGCGCACTCCGACGGGCCGTCCGGCCGCCGCTTCACGTCCTCCTCCGGCTGCTCGTACGCCGCCGCCGGGATGTCGTCAACGGCGACCACCCGCGCCCCACCCCGCACCGGCGGCTCCCGCGCCAGCACGTACATGGCAGCAGCATGGCCTTCTTCTTGTCGTCGTCCGTGTTGCACCACGAACCGTGGCAAAGAACCAGAGGCGGCGGCGCCTCCGCTGCTGCTCCGGTGCCGCAGCAGCCGAGCTCGCGCCGTGCGCACGCACCGGCAGGGAAGGCAGAGCAGCCAGGCGAGGCCGCGCAGTGGTGAGCACAGGAACCGCCACACCGCGGACCACGGGAAGAGCGCGCCGCAGAAGGCGGGGTAGACGCAGGCGCTGATGCTGACCCAGAAGATGAAGAAGACGGAGAGCGTGACCATGTCGCTCGTGCTGTGGGGCTTCCGCGCTCGCCGGACGAGCGAGTTGATGAGGAGGCCCGTGCCGCCGATGCACACCGCGTTGGCGATGGCCAGCCCGAACAAGCGGACGAAGCAATCCATGGCTGTTGCTGCCTGATCGAGAAGCTGAAGCTCAAATGCACTAGAGCGTGTGTATGACACGATGGTAATGAGGGGGGTGGGCTCAGAGTAAATATTTCGGGAATTTCCGAGTTCCTTACTCTCCGTGTGCTTACGAAATGTTGAAAGAGATAGGTTAGACTTGAAACCGTGTTGTTTCTCCAAGTCAATAGCTAGTGGTTGACCTTGGATATTCTGTCTTGACTCGGATTATATATTAGCGAGTCATATATATATATATATGAATATATATTATTATTATTATGAAACTTCATATAGCGCGTAGATTCAGCGCACGGAGCGGCCATCTGTTCACTGTTCATGTACTGTTCACCAATCCCGCGCCACCACGTCGCCTCGTGCGCATCCGCGCGCGACGGCAACGCTCCGCACCCTGCCTCCCTACTGTTCGCGAACGGTGCGCAACCACGTGGGCTCGTGCGTGTGTTGGTGTGAGCATCGATTTTGGCTCTCCCGATTAATTCCTCTTCCATCGCCAGCAAAGCTCCCTCCACCAAAAGAGTAAAAAAAAAAATCAAGCAGCGCCACGCCTCGCCGTCTCCGTCCGCACTTCCTCCTCCATCCTCTACCCCAGCTATGGCGCTTCCTCGCGGCCGCCGGCGGTGGCCAGCCTTTGCCTACGCCGCATCCGTCCGCGCTTCGTCCTCCTACTCTCCCCAGCTGCAACGCTTTTTCTCGCCCGGCGGCGGCGGCGGCCAGCCTTGCCTAGGGTTCCCCCGCGGGGCAGGACGGAGCGGCGGCGACGGCCACGGGGCACACGCAACGGTAAGAGCGCCGCCCTCATCCTCATCTCGGCCATCAAGCATGGGCTCACCACGCTCTCCATCTCCTCACGCGCGAGGGCCAACTGGATCGGCCAAGCCGCTGCCTCGCATACATGCCCATCATCTAGCCTAGCTGAGAGGTAACAACCAAGCTATCACCGCATTCCTTCCCTCCTTTCAGATTTGTTTCCACGTGCTGTTGCTTGCAGGAATGGGCAGAACCAGGCTGTTGAGGCGTTCAGCTACTAGGACGCACAAAGGTTGCTCCGATCCCCTCTCTGTTCTGTACAACTTTAACCAGGCATAAACAACAAATTCGTTACTTAAGTTGTGCGTAGATTGCTTTCACAGAACTAATTATATTCACATACCTACTCTGGTTTGTCTGGCAAATCTACCTCTCTCAGGTTCGTATATTTGATTTACCGTATGAAAGTTTTATGCCTCATCAATTTTCGTGCTTTCTCTGATCTGCACTGCTTTGCTGATGTTTTGTTGCACCTAGGATGCCCTGCCTGTTGATTGGCAAAGAAATAGCCTATTAGGCACTGACAAGTGAAAGAATCTGTGATTTCTTCGGCATGTTAAGGTATTGTATATATTTAGCTATTTTGTATGTTATCTAAATTTCATTTGCACCAATGTAGCAGTGTAGTGTATTTAGATGAAACTGGCCTAAGATGAGTCTATAGGAAGTACTCTTTCAAATGTATTCCTCTTCCTATTTGATGCTTTCTCCCCCCATAATCTACAAAACATTTAGAGATCTCAAATCCGTGCTGCCATCTGTCGTCTTCCTCCCTGTGTTGCCTGACACTTTTAGATTCTGGTTGTGAGATTTTTAGTGACAAATGTTTACAGATTGAGAGTTTGTAGATAGAATTCAGTTTCTATTGAGTATAATAAATGATGCATTAGTTTATTGCCTTAATGACTTTACATCATTTTTCCTTTCATGTACAATGGGCAATAACTAGCTAAATCGTATTGCCAAAATATAGTAGAATAGGTTTTTGCAGTGTTCATACAAACTAATTGCTGAGGGCAATGAGCCGTTCTTTGTTGTTGGCACTTGCCAGCCTCTTATTAGGTAGAACTAAAGCTACGTCTTATAACTTTGCTTCTGTTAACTGAAAAATTTATGTGCCCAATAACGTTTACTGTCTTTTCCTTTTTTATGCAGATACAATTTATATGAATCGAGTCATTGTGACCTTTGGTTCCTAATGTTTCTTATGCCGGCCTCCATGTTCTTCATATTTACAAACAGTTACAGTGCAAAGCAATATTATTTGCATTCACCTGTGAAGTTGGAACAAACAACCTTCATTTTTATATTAGCCCCATGTCTTCGTACAACCACAACTGCATCCGGTCTCAACTAAGATGTCTTTTTCCTTTGATTTCAGATCCTTTTCTTTTTCAGATTGTACAAAGGGTGCTGTAATGCGTGTTGATCACACATGACACTGACCTGCCATTCTGGACAACAGGTATGCTGCTACAATTCAATTCGTTTTATTGCTCACTGTCATACCTTATACCTTACAATCGTTCTTTAAGTGAATGGATTTGTAGTGTATTCTTTGAGTTTACCTCTGAAATTACCTACCAGTTACATTAGAATGTTAGTTGGATCTGCATCCTATGCATCCTTGAATATGTTTCCTGCATGTCTGCAATTGGTATTCCGCCCAACAGAGATTTGCCAAGGAGAGAGATGTTCTCAGATATTACTGCTTAAGGCCTGTTTGCTTCCCATGAATTGAGAAAAAATAGGAACCTAATAATGAAATGGAAAATATTTTTTAGACATGGGTTTCAGTTGACAAGATTTATACAGGCCCTTACATTCTTTTTCTTGTGCCTAAATGTATCTTGGATAATTTTTCTTCCAATGAAATGAGACTAATGTAAATGGCAAAAATTCATTTTTATTTTCAAGTTTTACCGTGTCACAATACCTTTACATGTACTTTCACACACCAAGTATGCAGGCATAGCGCTATGTTCACACACCGTCTATATTCTTATTAGCTTTGTTTTGAACTTGTGCATATGGCACAACAGACTTGATAGCGCTATGTTCACACACCGTCTATATTCTTATTAACTTTGCTTTCCTCCTAACTACGACCTCTCCATGCTCAACACAGATTCTTATTCACTAGCAGTGAGATCAACTCTGGATACTAGCAGGTGAGCTTTAATCCTGCCAGTTGAGCCTTAGTCCATCTGTATTTACCAATTAGTTTAGGTGATAAAATTTATTTGTTCTTTTTTCCCTAAAAATTTGATGTAACTTTTGATCATCCCCGCTAATGTTGAGATTACCTGTGTTGTCAATGGCGACCTTACTGATGTGGAAATTATTTCTAATGAGCTTGACATGCTCATCCCAAATGTTCATTGACCAACGGTTTTAGTTGCTTTACAAGCCTACTCACACGCCTATCTAAATATACAATTCCACAAGAGATTGCGGGGAGAACATTCTGTGACCACAAAGGTCATGCAGCAACAGTGGTGGCTTCATTCTTGCTGAGCTAATTTGGAGATGAGGGACCACCTGCTACTGTTTTCGTACAATCCACACATGTGAAGTATCTATAACTTTTGTAACCATTTCAAATATTTGCAAACTGTTTTCGGTTTTCCAGAAAACATGTACATTTATGTACCAATAATGAATAACTAATGTATATTTGAGTCTCTATAGACCAGTGCTTCACTCTGCTAATGAATAACTAATGTATATTTCAGTGTCTATAGACCAGTGCTTCACACTGCTGTACATATGGAAATTAATGAATATACTATCCTGTCACTGTTGTTTACCTTGCCGTAGAGATGCAACAGCCAGACTTCACAAAGCACAAACAGCTATATGCCTGTGCAATGCCTGTGCAGCCAATACCCGCGCCCGTCTCCCTAGTTTTATATATGGTCCCTCGCCCAATAGATTTTTGCATCGGTTTCAATTTCAAAAACTATTGACAACAACAACAGTGGCCTACAGTCAAGATGGAACACCATAGTCAATTGGAGTAAATCATGCCGCTGGTTCCTCCTAGTAGGGCCGGCCCTGACTTTTTAGGGCCTAGGGCGAAACCCAAATTCGGGGGCCCTTATATACACATAAATATATGAACAAAACACTTATATATAAGAGTGGTAATGGTAAACATTTGCCGGGGCCAGTTTTTGAAGAAGGTGCTTTCGTAGGGTAGAGATTTGCGTCACGTGTGTTACGTGGGGTGAGTGTGACGACATGTATGTTATGCCTCGTGTTTCTTTGTGTAATCTAAAATAAACACTGAACTACATATACAAAAGCAATATTCATAAGAAACAACTGATACTTATTAATTTTTTTTTTTTTTTGAGCCTGGAGGATCGGCTGATCACATCGGCGTCACAGCTGTTGCCCGTTTTAGATATGAGAGTGCGAGGTAGCAGGCTAGCATTAGCGTGTACTTGGACTGAAACTGCACTGCTGGCTAACCAAGCAACGAATACTACTGAATACTCCCTCCTTCCCATTTTATCCGGCGTGAGAGGCTGAGAGCCATGAGTACAGGTACCAAGGAGCTACCAGGGTCTGTGAAGCCGCATTAAGTACCTACGCGAATAGCGCCTCGCCGCCGGCCACGAGTCCTTAATTGCGCTCGTTTAGGATACTTGCAGTCCAGTTTGCTTCCCGTCGTTTCCCTCAACTAGTCCTTCTAAGCGATGGAAACAAAAACGAAACCTGAGTGCTCATTTCGTCTCCATCAGTTTACTAGTATATACACATATACCAGGATGGGGCCCCACGGGATTTGGGGGCCCGCCCCGTCCGCCCGCCCTCAGGGCCGGCACTGCTCCTAGGCATGACAACAACAATGGTGAGATTATTGGCATCACCTTCATCACCATCTGCTGCCAACCACGATGTGAGGACTCCAAAAATCCTTGATAGGTTGTTTTTATGTTCTATTCCACGAAGCATATGTCAATATTCAGTTTTGATCATATACCAGTGTAGTTCCTTGTGACCTTATCTGTGTCCTTTGTGGACAGCAGTGTTGTTTCCTGTCGACATCCATGTTCCCAGTGATCCATGTCTCCGTTAATCGAGCCATTTTATCATGATGAAGATATTGAAGTTGCACATGTCCCCACAAAACAGTTTAGCCAAATAATCCAAGATGAAAGAGATATAATCATTCTTGCACTTGTTGTCTTTGCTGTCTTACAGCAGTGCTGCTGCCGGTTGGCATGCATGTTCCTCACAATCCATGACTCCATTTGTCAATCCGTTTGATCCACACATGTATCATATGTTTGTACACATCTCTTGAAAGTTCCATGGCTATAGAGTCTAATTTAAAAGAGTTATGATCTTTTCTTGTGCTTGCTGTCCCTGCTGCCCAAACACGCAAACCCTTCAATACTAACATGCCTCATATACTTGCACATGTCGCCACAAGTTGGGAAGGTCATAGGTTACACAATGAATTAGAAAATGATGTCATAGTATCTACTACTCTTGTTTTCCAGAAATCAGTCAGTGACCATGTTTTTCCAATTACGTTTCCTAGCTAACCGGTAATCAAAATATCATGTACTATTGCCACAACATACCCCATACAGTACCTTTCAACCCCACAAAATGGATCACCACTTGGTTCTATATAGTGACCATGCTCGTTTATAGATGGCCAAACGGGCCGCCCGGCACGGCCCTGGCCCGGGCACTATTAGGCCCGGCCCTATGAGGCCCGGTGGACCTACCGGGCCATGCCTGCCGGGCCAGCGGGCCGAAAATGGAGCCCAGGCACGGCACTATGAACACTTAGCCGGGCCGTGCCGTGCCCCTTGGCCCGCAAGCACGTCAGTACCAGGGCCGGCCCAGGCACTAAACAGAAGTTGCAACTCAAAATATTCACAGTACAAAGATGAACACAAATCAATTTTCAAAATCAGGGCATGTGCAATGATTGCCTCATTAAAACCCTCCTAGGTAAAACTCACCCTTGTGAGAAACCCTAGCCAGGGAAAAAGAGTACAGCCTAGCCCATTAATTCATTTCATTCCATCAAGTTCAAGTTTAACATTACAGCAGTTCAATGTTCATGCATAAATAAATGAAAGTAAAGAAAACTAATCCAGCCAAAGTCCTTCAAATGCCTCTTCAAGCTCCTTGTCCTCCACATCATGCTGAATCCTTGCCTCTCGCCATCTCCCGGTCCTTGATGCGGTGAGCATCTCCACGATCTCAAGCAATGAGCCTCCTCCTCCTCTCCTCAATGATCCCGCCGGTCATGCTAAAAGTAGACTCACGATGATATGGTAGACACAGAACCTGTTAGTATATCTTTAGCCATGATAGATGTATTGGATAAGTAAGTTTATGCCGATGCCACCAGTTCAACAAGTTAAAATCATCACCCATCCGGGTAACAACATCACTGAGCCCAAGTAAGAAACTAATTCGAGATGTAATGAGAACACGAAGATGATGCAAAGATGCAAAAGAGATGATGCAAGTAGATATCTCTAGACATATTAAGAGTACCAAAGCAAGATCGAAAGCACCATCACCACATGTTTCATCATCATATATTTCATCCCAAAGTCGACCTTTTCTTACCGGACATAGGAGGAGGGACAGCAGGCCTCCTCAACCTAACATCTCCATATTTCTCCTCTCATACATTTGTAAACATCAAGAAGTCGAGCTCTAGTGCCCGGTGGTATGTACCATACTCGCATACCGGTTAGAGCACCCAACCTCCTCAAAACTCTCATCAAACCTTTCATCTTAGCTCTAGGGTCCAAAATGAATGCAAAGGAATAAAGCAAAGGAATGTCCCTCCAATACTTATTATACTTGTCAATCATTGGGTCGGACAACATGCCTAAGGTGAGGGTCATTACCATATTCCTTCAAGTGTATAGCAATCTTAACAAGAGCATGCATCATAAGTGGAGATGTAGAATAGTACACACCAGACAACATAACTGTAGAATCATAAAAAAGCTCAAGAAACTTAAGCACTTTTCCTGCAATCTCCCAATGTTCATCAGTTAACAGAAAAGAACCACCTTCAGGTCTAGGATAATGTGACTGAATAAAAGTAGTGAATGGAACCTTATGAGGGAGCAAATGCTTAAGCATCAGATAGGTTGAGTTCCACCTTACCTCCATGTCCAGCTGAAACTTTCTAGGCCTAATACCAGTGGCAATGCAATAGCTCTTGTATGCTACAATCCTTTGGTTAGATGAGTTCAAGAAAGAAATTGCAATTCTGAATCTTTCAATCAAAGGCTTAAGAGTCTCAAGTGCCTCTTTAACTATCAGATTAATAATGTGACATGCACAACGCTGATGCATAAACATTGAATTAAGAGCACAGTCATTAGGATCATCCACAACTACCAGACCAAGATATTTAGACAACAAAGGCCTAAGCATACGCATGGCAGAACCATTAGATGATGCATTGTCTAGGGTAACAGCAAACACTTTTTGGTAATACCATACTCGCATGCAATGAAAAAGAACACGATCAGCAATATTTTGTCCACTGTGAGACACATCAATCAGCACAAGACCTAGCACTCTCTTTTCTAGTTGCCAATCATTAATGTAATGAGCAACAACACTAAGATAGTCCTCTTTTGCATTTCCAGACCAGATATCAGAGGTCAAACAAACACAATTAACAGCACTAGAGGATAACAGTTCAACAAGCTTGGCCTTTTTTTCAGTAAAATACTTCACCATGTCTCTGGTTGTGGTTTGCCGAGAGACAGGAACAAAAGCAGGATTATGAGCATTTCTAATATACATCTCAAAAGCATCACCCTCACCCACACTGATCGGTTGATCAGCCCTAGCAATAAACTTAACAAGCTCAGTACGGGCACGCATAGGACAGTACTCCCAATTCCGCATAGAACCATCAGCATTAAACGAGATCTGAGACTGAGACATACGAGTTTTCTCACGCCTCCTAGGACATCTATCCCTATGGCGATTAAGGTGGCGGTGCCTTTTAGAGAGAAGAGAGAGCTCCTTAGAGCAAGTGGATGCACTTAACAAAGATACCTCACCTTCTTACCTTTGGCGACCTTGAAGATCTTCTTGAAGTCGAGCCACACCGGCGAGGTTGAGGGACGAGCGCCGCTTGGCGTCTTGAGGTTGGCGTCCCGGTTCGCCGTCGTTCCCACCACCTCCTTCTTGGCCGGCCGCGTCGGCGTCAATGGGGCGCTGGATCGGCGCCGAGCAGCTCCGCGGCGTCCTCGCGCATGTCCTCCTCGTCGTCGTCGCCGCCAACCCGCCCGCGCAGCGCCGCTCCTCGCTGCCGCCCACCTCAAAGGCCGCCGCCGTCGAGCGCCGGATCCGCTCGCCATCGCACCTCGACGCCGGCCAACGGGGTTGGAGAGAGAGGAGAGCCGCCGCCCGGAGACGGACGACCGGAGGAGGAGGGGAATCGATCGGATGAGATTAGGGTTGGGGGTACGGACGGCCTGTTTTCCGTGCCGTGCTTGGGCGGCACTATGGGCGATTGTGCCCGTGCACGGCACGCCACCGGGCCGTGCCGGCCGAACGCACGAGTGTGACGGGCGGGCCGTTCTTGGGCCATGCTTTATAGTGCCGTGCTCGGGCGGCCCAATCGGACTCGGGCCAAATGGAAAACTTTATGCTCGTTGTCATCATAGTTGCCGTTGTTCTCACTTGGCATGCTCAATCCGGTGCCCTCAATCACCATATCGTGCTTCTCTTTGATCTAGTATTCACCTTAGTGCGGCCACTTATCAAAATATTTTCAGTGTGTCCTCTACATAAATCCATAGTCATCAACGATAATTCTTCTACACATCCTTGTTCTCTATAAATCTTCCAAGTTAGCCTATCTGTAACACCCCAGGTGTTACTTACCAGTTAAGTCATGGTTTGGATAAAATTAAGTTTATTTTATGTTTTTGATCCTAAGTGTGTTGTTGGATGATGGCTGGATAGTATAGGTTGGGAATCTGAAATTGGAATCAAATTCAAGTTTGAATTGAACTCCGAAAACCCTAAATTCCATTCTTTCTTTTACCCCCTTTTCTTTTGTTCAAAATTTATAAAGATTTTGGGTATGGTTATTAAAGCAAATTTGTAGAGTTTTCAAAGTTGAACAAAGTTGGTATTTTGAGTTTTCAAAGTTTAGTTCAAAAATTTTGAGTAATTTTGAAAATACCAAAATTAGGGTTTTGTCCCCTTTTGATTTAAAAACCCTATTTCAAAATCTAGGCAAAATTTGCAAAAAACTTTCAAAAGTTAGTTTGTATAACTTGTTGAGATGAGCAAAAGTCATGTACAAAGTTTTTCAAGTTGTTACATGATTTTAAAAGTAATTTTGAATTCAAATTTCAAAATTTTGAACTGCATTTCAAAAAGTCATATTTAGAGGCCGAATTTGAAAATCTTCCAATTGTGAAAATTGTAGATCTTGAAAAATTAGGCTAAGTCACTTTTTGGAGTTTTTGAAGATCAGTTCAAATTTTGGGAGAATTTGACAAATTTTAGAAAAGTTAGGTTTTGAGTGCTACTGATTAACGAGAGATCCTGCTCACCTCCATGCCGCCATGTCGCGGCGCCCCGCCGTGGTCATCTCGACGATTCGGCCGATCTGCTGGCGTCACCGGCTACCGGCGGGGTTCAAGGGTCGCCATCCACGCCCCTCGACCTCTTCCTTTTCGTTTAAGGCGACGAGGGCGTCGGTTTCTTCTTCTTCTTCTTTCCGTCTTTGCCGTCACCGCCGATTCCGTCCGCCGGCGTAACCGCACCGCCACCACTCCACCCTCTCATCGTTCCATCTAGCCACGAGCCGCGAATTTCTTTGCGCTTCTTTTGAGCCAACTCGTGCCTTGTCTCGTAGCGACGCACCAGCGCCGCCGTCTTCTTCGTGGGGTTAGGTTAGGCGCCGCCCGGCGCATCACCCGCCGTCGTCCCGTTGTTTGGTGAGACTCGAGGAAAACCGGCTAGTGCTTTGGGATCGCCTCGGCGATGTGGTCATGGTCGGCTCGACCGTTTTGTTTTGCCTGCGGATTGGCCGGAACGCCGGGCTTGCCGCCGGGGAGCGCCGCGCCGCCGCCCTGTATCACCGTCGCCCAACCATCTCCACCCCGTCCTAGCCTCAACCGGCGTGAGCATCGCGCTCGTGGTGAGCCGCCGCCCATGACCGTGTCGTCGTTTTCCTTTTCTCGCATCGTGAGTCGTCGGAAC
Source organism: Hyparrhenia diplandra (assembly GCA_015847255.1). Taxonomy (NCBI): domain Eukaryota; kingdom Viridiplantae; phylum Streptophyta; class Magnoliopsida; order Poales; family Poaceae; genus Hyparrhenia; species Hyparrhenia diplandra. Next base: position 177,994 of record JADLZK010008271.1, read on the forward strand.
GTCGACGCCGACGAAGTTCCGCCGTGACAGCTGGCCAGCGCGTAGGCTGCCAAGGCGTAGAACTAGTTTAGGCTCGATTAAGTTAGGGGAAAGGGTCGCCCGAGGGTGCCGGGTTCTTTGGCGCGCTCGTCCTCGCCGGGGATGGCGGTAAGTCTTTTCCGCCCGTGCGCCGCACCGCCGCAGCCGCCATGGTCGTCGGCGGGTGTGCCGCCATGCTCCCTGGGTCGGATTTTGGGTGCCGCGTGTGCGCAAGGTCGAGGGAAGTAGAGTAGTGAAGACCGCGTCGCCGAGAGTTCGTCGTCGACGAGCAAACGCCGGTCAATCGGCCGCGAGTCGAAGGTCAACGTCGGGAGTGGCTGGGGACCTGGGAAAACGAGAATAGAAGGAATAACAGGGGTCTAGATGTAAAGTTCGTGGACTCATGTGAATAGTTCTTTGTACTTGTTTGTAATTTTATAAAAGGTTAGGGGTCGCTTTTGTAAAGTTGCTGGTCGGGCTTTAACAGCCGATTTGTGCTTACTTTATTATCGTTTTCTCAGGGCGGCCTGTTTGCACAAAGTGCCAGGCCGAGCATAGTACCGGCTACTTTGAGCCCGAAGGCGTTTTCCTTTTTCTTAAATGTTTTATCAATTTGTATTTATTTGAATAGTCTTGATTCTTGTGAATTTCATATAAATTCAAGTTTAGCTTTTAAAAATTCTGAAAATTTTGTAGAAGCTTCTTATGAGTATATGAATTCATGAAAAATTTGAAATTTAGATTTTGAGTAGTTCTTGCATGTTTTAAAATTACAAATTTTAATTGAAAAATGCATCTTCCATGATTTTTAGAAAATAAAATATTTATTCAAAAATCATGAAAATTTATTTGGTACTGTTTTATGATGTGTTCTTTTTTTTGTATAAAAAGTTTGGAGTCATTTTGACAAGTTTAAATTATTTTCTATCTTAAGCTCTATTATTTCATGTGAGTTATAAGTTGTTTAGTGTCAAATAAATTAGATTTTTGTGTGACTTTTTGGGTTGTTTTGTGAAACTTGGATCATATCACAATTAAGTGGTCCTTGAGAACTCCTTAGGCAATGGTGATGATATCTTGTAGAGTAGTTCAACAAGTTGGTTTTGTTGGGTTGCAACTTTATCGTGAAGAAAAGTTTTACTCAAGTTGTTATCATTTCATGCATCCATCAAGCATCATATTTATACCTCATCATGCTAAAGCATGCATCATCATCTACGTGTAGAGTATACGAGAGTGAGGCGGTTTATGATGGTCGAGCTTCGAAGAAGATCCATCCACCCGGTGATATCGAGGTCGAGTATGACTTCGGATGATCTCGTCAAGGAATCTAACTTTTTCCGTCAATGAAGGCAAGCCCGGTGCATTTAAACCCTTCCTTGATGTTTTAAAAATTTTATATCACTTATGTCTATGCTTTATTGCATTAAGTAATTAGGAGTTGAGTGATAACCTAATTTGCCGCATTCCCATCCTTGTTTATTTCAATACCATCCTTGATAACTTTGTTTCATTTCGAAAATGCTTAGTGATGCTTAGCCCTCGCTTAATTAGTAAAGCTTTTTCATCAAAATGATTTATTTGAGAAGATGGTACTGTTTTCGGAAAAAGAAAGAGATGTAGTGATGAATTTGAGATCGGACGGGGCGTAGGTTGAAAGCCGGCGGGATACCTAGCCGTGCTTGTCCCGTGTTGGTCGTTTAAGGACCGGCCCGTTGTTTGGCTTGTTAAGTTCGGGACTTTTGAACGCAAAGTGCGCTGAGGCCTTCGGCAAAGGCACGCGTCGATCGGGCGATCACCCCCATCGGTCGACCCTAACTAGCCACATACTCCCGTAAGCGGATCTCGGTGGAGCCAAATCGGGAATGGCAACCACGCGACCGGGAGTGGAGAGATGGCGGGGAGTAGCGTGTACCCACCCTCCGGGTCAAACCGTCATTAGGGCCGGGGTAGGGAGGTATCTTGTGCTCTCGGGTGGCGCAGCCTCGTTCCCGTTTTGGACAAATGCGAGAAAATGTTGATATATGCAAGTTTGGGTACTACATATGTCGTGGTGGTTAGGGATCCCCAGTGGGTATAATCGGTTCATGAATCGCCGTTGCTTCACGGTTATGGAGACCCGTTCTTCTGCCCATTCATCGTAGTAAATGATGGATTATGTTTTTGAAGAAAGAGAGTTGGAATAAGAAAAATATGTTTGCTCTAGAATAGGATAATCTAGAGTATATGAGCTACTAATCTGAATTAAAAATATTGAAAGTAAGGATTCACTTATAGTAAGCTCTTACGCAAAAGAGTTCTTGATTCTTGCTAAAGCCTTACCTTGACTCCTAAGACCGGCATTCTGAGTCTTCTCCTATTTTCTTTAGTCGGGTAAGTCTTGTTGAGTACTCCCGTACTCGGGGTTTGTTAACCTCATTGCGTGTCTTGACTCGTCTTTATTAACCAAGGTTATGTCGGTGGGCTCGACATGATCCGGTTTCTTCTAGTTTCCTCGGCTTCCGCAAATTAAGTTAAGTTTACTCAAATGTAACTTACTCATATTTTTGTAAAATTATGTTATTATTCTTCCGCACTCGATTTATATTTTTTGTAACAAATGTTGTAATGTTGTAGCTACTCCTTTGTTGATCTGGTATGAGTGGTGTAATCGGGGTTTCCGATGACACCCGATGTGCTTCTTAAGTTATTGGGTGCATCTCGCAATTTGTCGAGGTCTTTGGGACAATGGCAGTGAGTGTGGGCCCGTAATTAGGAGGTTATATTCTGAGAATGGTATCGAGCTCATACTTAGGACCGCCTACAATATTACTTTTGAAAACTTCAAAATAATTTTGTAATCTAAAAGTTTTTGAAAGTAACAACTTAAAAATGATCTTCTTTCTTTCCTTATGCTTGCTGGAAGCTTTCATGAAGATTTTTCCGATGGGTCAAGTAAAAGATTTCAAGAAGCTTCACGTCATCTTTTTGAAGAACAAGCTGGGAGCCAACTTCACCGACAATGTTACGCTAAGTGCTTTTCAACATTTCGTTGGTGCAGAGAAGATAGTATATAAAGTAAAGCCCTATAATCTACTAATATCTAACATGATGGAGACAGAGTACTCCTAACGTTGTGAAGAGCGTATAGGGACGAGCATGCATCATATCATCATAATATGAGACTTCCTCCTTTTCTTTCGGACAACTATTCTTCTTTATAGTTGTTTGTCCTAAATTTCGTCCTATACCAAGTTTTTTGGTTAATGGACTTCCATTTGATAATTTTGCTTCATAAGTTCCAATTTTTAGGAGCTTGCATCTTGCCATGTTAACTCTCTTTAAAAAGCCTCGGACTACTTCTTGATTTCTCAACTCATACATGTGTCGTATTTTGACTTCTTCCATTATGACACATGCTCTTCTTTTCACTTTGACAACCAACATGTGTTGGTTGAGAGTTGTATAATTGTGTCTTATGGTAGAACCATGGCCTGTGGACCGGAAATAGCGTCGAAACACGGGGTCTCCTATGGATTTGCGGCCATAAGGAAATCTTGCCAGCGTTCGCTTATGTCGGGGTCTATGGTCATGATTCACTATAGTCCATAATTAATGTGTTTTCTCCTTCTTTGTAAACTCTTTTGGAAATCCATATCCATACTTCTCTAGAAATTCTGAAAACCTTATCGGTTGCAATCACCTTTTTTATGGGTTGTAATTTTGATATCAACTTTATTGTTTTACAAAGTTTCTTATAAGTCAATATATATTTGACATATTTTTTCCCCATTACTTGTCCCACGGGATTTGTCACCTCGAAATTCGAATTTGATTTTTGTTAAGGGGAAAGATCTCGCATATTCAGTTAATTATGAACATCTTGTTGCATTGCTAGTAGATATCATTGCATTGCATATGTTGATTTTAGCGTTTGTATATAGTACACATGAGGTGTTTCATATGTTTTATGAAATGAGGTTTTGTTTTTGATTGAGAGCTTGGTAAATTCTTGTGAAATTATTAGATGTTTAATAAGTTAGTTTTCAATGAATGAATTCTATCAATGTTGGGTGTTGTGTGTTCTCTTGTTAGTTTGTGTGTAATTTTGGCTGAACCCTAGTCCAGCTAGGATGGTAAATGTAAGTTTTGCCATGGCTTGTGTTGCGCCGTGTGGAATCATGCCAAGACTCTGTTGGACCTCCTATATCAAACTCAGTGAGTGGGACTTTCCTCTGTAAGTGGCAAGAAAGGTGACTTTTGAAGAGCAAGTCACTGACATCAACATTAACAGACTACAAGAAGTGGTAGATAAGAGACTCTGTTTAACCATTTTTGAAGGTCAGGATCATTGTGACATCTTGTTGCCGCCACGTGTTTGTTGAACGCCGTGAGCATCCTGGCCCCTCTCCCGCTTGTGTTTGTGTTGCAGTCTCACGTGCCGCCTCGCTTCGTGGATCGCGGCGTTGTGCCGCACTCGCCGTCCTCACGCGGCGTGCGCCCCTCCTTTCCCTGCACTTTTCGTGTTGGCTCTCGGCGCTTCGCCCTTGTTTCGTCCGGACCCCCTTCTTCTCATCTTTTGACGCAGGCCTCTCGCACGCCTCCTTCTTGGTGAATCCATTCCTCTCATCCTCTCCTTCTCCCCCCCACCTTGGTTCACTTGATGGCGTGCCATGGCCAATCTTGTCGGCACCGCCCGGTGATGCTCTTCCACTCGGCCTACTTTCCGACGAGTTGTGCCCCATCTCTGCTCACCTAGCTATAAAATTTCCTACACGCCCTTTTCCCTTCCCATCTCGGTCGAGTAGAGCTCGTGAGTTGTTTCTCTCCACCGGATCTCGTCGTGAGGAAGATTGGAAAGCCACCAAGCGGAAGGAAGGAGCGGATGGACATAGAGCTACGATATGGCGTTCGTTGAAGTTTTTGTTCTCGGGATGCTTTTCATCTTGGCGCTTGCAATGATCGAGTGTTCACCGATCCTGTTTTTCGGGTCTGTTGGTCTTTTGTCATGTTACGGATAATCATTATCTGTTGTTCCTTCATTGCCCTCGCTTATCGAAATTTTGTTTGATTAAGCGTTTAGTTGTTCGTCCCCTGCTCTTAGTTGTGTCGTTCTAGATCTGAGTGATTTAGTTTTCAAAGTCATGTATTCTCTTTTGAGTGTGCTTGTAGATCCGTGTATGCTAATCGTTCTCTTCCCTTCTCGTTCTCGTTCGAATCTCGGGACGAGATTACGATAGGGGAAAGGTCAGTAACACCCTAGGTGTTACTTACCGCTTAAGTCATGGTTTGGATAAAATTAAGTTTATTTTATGTTTTTTGATCCTAAGTGTGTTGTTGGATGATGGCTGGATAGTATAGGTTGGGAATCGAAATTGGAATCAAATTCAAGTTTGAATTGAACTCAAAAAAACCCTAAATTCCATTCTTTCTTTTACCCCCTTTTCTTTTGTTCAAAATTTATAAAGATTTTTGGGTATGGTTATTAAAAAGCAAATTTGTAGAGTTTTCAAAGTTGAACAAAGTTGGTATTTTGAGTTTTCAAAGTTTAGTTCAAAAATTTTGAGTAATTTTGAAAATACCAAAATTAGGGTTTTGTCAATTTTGATTTAAAAACCCTATTTCAAAATCTAGGCAAAATTTGCAAAAACTTTCAAAAGTTAGTTTGTATAACTTGTTGAGATGAGCAAAAGTCATGTACAAAGTTTTTCAAGTTGTTACATGATTTTAAAAGTAATTTTGAATTCAAATTTCAAAATTTTGAACTGCATTTCAAAAAGTCATATTTAGAGGCCGAATTTGAAAATCTTCCAATTGTGAAAATTGTAGATCTTGAAAAATTAGGCTAAGTCACTTTTGGAGTTTTTGAAGATCAGTTCAAATTTTGGGAGAATTTGACAAATTTCGAGAAAAGTTAGGTTTTGAGTGCTACGAGTTAACGGTAGATCCCCTGCTCACCTCCATGCCGCCATGTCGCGGCGTCCGCCGTGGTCATCTCGACGATTTGGCCGATCTCGCGCGTCCGGCTACGGCGGGTTCGCGAAGTCGCCATCCACGTCCTCGACCTCTTCCTTTCTCATTTAAGGCGGCGAGGGCGTCGGTTTCTTCTTCTTCTTCTTTCCGTCTTTGCCGTCACCGTCGATTCCGTCCGCCGGCGAACTGCACCGCCACCACTCCACCTCTCATCGTTCCATCTAGCCACGAGCCGCGAATTTCTTTGCGCTTCTTTTGAGCCAACTCGTGCCTTGTCTCGTAGCCAGACGCACCAGCGCCGCCGTCTTCTTCGTGGCGGTTAGAGCGCCGCGGCGCATCACCTCGCCGTCGTCCGTTGTTTCGGTGAGACTCGAGGAAAACCAGCTAGTGCTTTGGGATCGCCTCGGCGATGTGGTCATGGTCGGCTCGACCGTTTGTTTTTGCCCTGCGGATTCGCGAACGCCGAGCTTGCCACGGGGAGCGCCGCGCGCCGCCCGCCATCCACCGTCGTCCAACCATCTCCACCCCGTCCTAGCCTCAACCGGCGTGAGCATCGCGCTCGTGGTGAGTCACGCCCATGACCGTGTCGTCGTTTTCCTTTTCTCGCATCGTAGTCGTCGGAACGCCGACGCCGACGGCCAGATTCCGCCGTGCCGCGCGTGCGTAGCCGCAGCGCCGCAGCGTAGAACTAGTTTAGGCTCGATTAAGTTAGGGGAAAGGGTCGCCCGAGGGTGCCGGTTCTTTTTGTGCGCTTCGTCCTCGCCGGGGATGGCCGGTAAGTCTTTCCGCCCGCGGCGCCGCACCGCCCGTTACCACCGCCATGGTCGTCGGCGGTGTGCCGCCATGCTCTCGGTGCGATTTTGGGTGCCGCCGTGTGCGCAAGGTCGAGGGAAGTAGAGTAGTGAAGACGGCGTCGCCGAGAGTTTCGTCGTCGACGAGCAAACGCGTCAATCGCGGCGAGCGTCGGGTCAACGTCGGGAGTGGCTGGGGACCTGGGAAAACGAGAATAGAAGGAATAACGTGGGTCTAGATGTAAAGTTCGTGACTCATGTGAATAGTTCTTTGTACTTGTTTGTAATTTTATAAAAGGTTAGGGGGTCGTTTTGTAAAGTTGCGGGTCGGGCTTTAACAGCCGATTTGTGCCGGCCATTACTGTTCTAATGGCCGGCCTGTTTGCACAAGTGCGGGCCGAGCATAATCTTAGGGCTACTTTGAGCCCGAAGGCGTTTTCCTTTTTCTTAAATGTTTTATCAATTTGTATTTATTTGAATAGTCTTTGATTCTTGTGAATTTCATATAAATTCAAGTTTAGCTTTAAAAATTCTGAAAATTTTTGTAGAAGCTTCTTATGAGTATATGAATTCATGAAAAATTTTAAATTTAGATTTTGAGTAGTTCTTGCATGTTTTAAAATTACAAATTTTAATTGAAAAATGCATCTTCCATGATTTTTAGAAAATAAAATATTTATTCAAAAATCATGAAAATTTATTTGGTACTGTTTTATGATGTGTTCTTTTTGTATAAAAAGTTTGGAGTCATTTTGACAAGTTTAAATTATTTTCTATCTTAAGCTCTATTATTTCATGTGAGTTATAAGTTGTTTAGTGTCAAATAAATTAGATTTTTGTGTGACTTTTGGGTTGTTTTGTGAAACTTGGATCATATCACAATTAAGTGGTCCTTGAGAACTCCTTAGGCAATGGTGATGATATCTTGTAGAGTAGTTCAACAAGTTGGTTTTGTTGGGTTGCAACTTTATCGTGAAGAAAAGTTTTACTCAAGTTGTTATCATTTCATGCATCCATCAAGCATCATATTTATACCTCATCATGCTAAAGCATGCATCATCATCTACGTGTAGAGTATACGAGAGTGAGACGGTTTATGATGGTCGAGCTTGAAGAAGATCCATCCACCGGTGATATCGAGGTCGAGTATGACTTTCGGATGATCTCGTCAAGGAATCTAACTTTTCCGTCAATGAAGGCAAGCCCGGTGCATTTAAACCCTTCCTTGATGTTTTAAAAATTTTATATCACTTATGTCTATGCTTTATTGCATTAAGTAATTAGGAGTTGAGTGATAACCTAATTCTTTGCATTCCCATCCTTGTTTATTTCAATACCATCCTTGATAACTTTGTTTCATTTCGAAAATGCTTAGTGATGCTTAGCCACGCTTAATTAGTAAAGCTTTTTCATCAAAATGATTTATTTGAGAAGATGGTACTGTTTTCGGAAAAAGAAAGAGATGTAGTGATGAATTTGAGATCGGACGGGGACGTAGGTTGAAAGCCGTGGGATACCTAGTCGTGCTTGTCCCGTGTTGGTCGTTTAAGGACCGTCCGTTGTTTGGCTTGTTAAGTTCGGGACTTTTGAACGCCAGTACGCCCGAGGCCTTCCGGCAAAGGCACGTCGATTGGATCACCCCGCATCGATCGACCCTAACTAGCCACATACTCCGGTAAGCGGATCTCGGTGGAGCCAAATCGGGGAATGGCAACCCAAAAGACCGGGAGTGGAGAGATGGCGGGGGAGTGGCGTGTACCCACCCTCTTGGTCAAACCGTCATTAGGGACGGGGTAGGGAGGTGGGGTCAGGTGCTCTCGGGTGGCGCAGGCCTCGTTCCGTTTTGGACAAATCGAGAAAAGGTTGATATATGCAAGTTTGGGTACTACATATGTCGTGTGGTTAGGGATCCCTATTTGGGTATAATCGGTTCATGAATCGCCGTTGCTTCCACGATTATGGAGACCGTTCTTCGCCATTCATTCATCGTAGTAAATGATGGACTATGTTTTTTGAAGAAAGAGAGTTGGAATAAGAAAAATATGTTTGCTCTAGAATAGGATAATCTAGAGTATATGAGCTACTAATCCGAATTAAAAATATTGAAAGTAAGGATTCACTTATAGTAAGCTCTTACGCAAAAGAGTTCTTGATTCTTGCTAAAGCCTTACCTTGACTCCTAAGACCCAGCATTCCCGAGTCTTCTCCTATTTTCTTTAGTCGGGTAAGTCTTGTTGAGTACTCCCCCGCTTTCGAGGGTTTGTTAACCCCATTGCAGTCTTGACTCGTCTTTGTTAACCAAGGTTATGTCGATGGGCTCGACATGATCCGGTTTCTTCTAGTTTCCCTCACTTCCGCAAATTAAGTTAAGTTTACTCAAATGTAACTTACTCATATTTTTGTAAAATTATGTTATTATTCTTCCGCACTCGATTTATATTTTTGTAACAAATGTTGTAATGTTGTAGCTACTCCTTTGTTGATCACGGTATGAGTGGTGTAATCGGGGTTTCGATGACACCCGATTGTGCTTCTTAAGTTATTGGGTGCATCACGCATTTGTCGAGAGAGGTCTTTGGGACAATGACAAAAGTGTGTGGGCCCGATAATTAGGAGGTTCTGTTACACTATCGAACATGAATATTCTATTCCTATCATTTATCATACTTCCATCTTATACCTCTTTGAACTTCCATGTCTTCTAGATTATAGCTTTGTTTAGTAGTTTTTGCGCTCAACGAACATAGAAACAAGCCCTACGCAATGGCCAGCCCAAACAAGCGGACAAAGCAATCCATGGCTAGCTGCCTGAGAAGCTGAACCTCAAATGCACTAGAGCGTGTGCATGCGTGACAGAATGATACTAAAGGAGGTGGGCTCACAGTATCGAGAGCCAAAATGAAGCTTTACTAATGAAATATCTGGACAAATTCTACAATAAAAAAGATATTCCTTGGGTGCATCTCACCCGAGACATGTTATACTCAAATACAACCCCCCCCCCCCCCCACCCCCAAAACATGCTAAAGCCAGGTCGGGGTCATTTTGGTGGAAGGATATTATGAAACTCTCGACAAATTTCTCGGTCGGCTACTTGTACTCCACACAAGGGTGACACACACTACTACGGGATTGATTTTTACGTGGTGTTTGGATTTCATTTTCCGTGGCGGGCATTTGAGAAACCACCACGGTTAATATCATGATTAACCGTGGCGGTTATTTTCTATTTTTGCGTGGCGGTTATTATGACCACCACGGTAAATCGATTAACGATTTAAGCGTGGCGTTTTTATAAAAACCGTCACGGTTAATAGGGCCCAAAGTTCCAGCCCCGCAAGGAAACCTAAGTCCATCGAGCCCGATTTCAAGGCCACCATATATAACCGGACCACCAAACCCTAGCCCAATCATCGAGTCCCCAAGAAGACCCAACCCCACCTCACTCTCCACTTCTCTCTCTCTCCAACTTCTCCACCCGGCGGCCCCCTCTCCCCACCCGATGGCCCTCCTCTCCCTTACCCGGCGCGAGGAGCGGATGCCGGCAGCCCCTTCCCTCACACGGCGGCCCCTCCCGTCGACGGCACCCGGCGGCCCCTCCCTTCGACCCGGGCGCCACGAGGAGCGGATTCCGGCGGCGTGCGCGGCGCCGGACGGCGGCAGCGGTGGCTTTCGCGAGGAGCGTGGCGGGCGCCGACGGATCGTGGCGGCGCGGCCTCGTTCCTCCCCTCACCCACGGCGGCGGCCTTTCGGCATCCCACCGGAGGCGCGGCGACGGCGGTCCACGGTGTGCGACGACGGCCAATACGGGCGGCGTGGAGGCCGGTCGTCGCGGATCCCGACCCGGCGGCGGATCCACCGTAGCCAAGATCCGGGACCGTTTGGGCTGGATGGGCTCCGGTGGGCTCGATGTTTTTTTTTATTTGTATTAACGGTGGCGGGCAAAATAACCACCACCGAAGTTAAATCATTTTCGGTGACCCTATGTTGGTGGCGGGCAGAAAAACCGCCACGTAAAAATAGATTTTGCTCGCCACGGTTAATCATTTATCTAGTAGTGACAGCTCTCATCTGGACAGACATTTGGGTTGACCAACCTCTGAAAGATAAATACCCTCAGCTGTTCTCATTCACCAGAAAACCTAAATGTTCTGTAAGGTTCTTTCTCTCACAGGCCATGGATAGAATCTTTAGCCCCACCCTGTCTACAGTTGCTACCCAACAACTAAGTGAAGTTTACTCCTCCTTGGAAAACCTACACATGGATGGAAGCTCAAATGACATATGGACATACACTTGGGGCAACGCTAGATTCAGTAGCAAGAAGGTATATGACATACTGGTAAACAACACCCCAACCTCCCCTCTCTTTAAATGGATTTGGGCAGCTAGTAACCTTGGTGATCAAAAGTTCTTCTTTTGGCTCTTAGCAAGAGACAGACTCAATACAAGAAACATGCTAAAAAGGAAAAATATGCAACTAGCTAGCTATAGTTGTGTTCTCTGTGACCTTGACTGTGAAGAAACGTATTTACATCTCTTCTTTGAGTGCACTTTTAGCAGACTTTGCTGGTCCTCCATCAACATTAACTGGAATCTAAATGCCAGTCCTATGGACATGCTCCTCCAGGCCAAACAACAGTTCCAAAGCGTCATCTTCAGGGAAATCATCATCTCAGCTAGCTGGGCTATTTGGAAGGTCAGAAACAAAATCATCTTCGATAATGGTCAGAGAGAGTTCAGCTGTTGGAGGAGTCTGTTCTTGGAGAATCTTGGCCTAGTGTGTATTAAAGCCAAACCTCCAAAAAGAAATCTTATTAGTGTATGGAGAGATAGCCTTGTATAGTCTCTTTTTTCTTTCTTTTTTTTTCTTTTAGGCCTGGTGCCTTGTACCTTGTACTCCTCTGTAACTATTCTTTCATTTAATTAAAAAAAAAGAGGTCGGGGACTCCTCGACCGTTTCGGTCAAAAAAAAAAAAAAAGGTGGGCTCACAGTATCTGACGGGAATTTCCGAGTTCCTTACCCCGTGTGCTTGCGAAATGTTGAATGAGACAGGTTAGACTTGAAACCGTGTTGTTTCTCCAAATCAACGACAGCTTGGTTGACCTTCAATATTCTGTCTTGACTCGATTATATATATTAGCGAGTTATTTTATATATGGTCCCCGATCAGATTGGTTTGCATCGTTTTTTTTTTTTTTTGACAATTGCATCGGTTTCAATTTCAAGAACCATCGCCGCGTCGATTTTCAATTTATCTTTCACAATCACCGTAGATTCCTTAGAAACTGAGGCTTTTTTAATCTCTGTTTCCACTTTCTTCCACCTAGGATGCAATCACTCGTCGCTTGCGGCGACCGAACGGATTAGTCGTGGCGGTGTCCTTTTGTTGTTATATATTACTAGCAGAAATGCCCGTGCGTTGTAATGGGAAGGAAAATATAGCGTTGTGTAAAGTTTTAGCATCTCTATCTTGTTTTGTCTTCAAAGCAATGGTTTTTCATTTACATCGTTATATTTTGATATAATGCTCAAAAACACATATATAATTAAATTATGTTTACACGACTGTTGTATATACGTAGTAGTAGTATGGACTAATACTTGCAGTGTATATATAATAGTAGTATGTACAAATGCTACACATACTTATGAATTGATAATACCGAAGTACTGAACACTGGCAAAATTGCCAAGCCTGCTAGAGCCGAACGTGCATGCACTCCATGCGTCCGGCCACCACCGGCGGCATGAGATCGATCTGTTCTTTAATTTGTCCATACACGATTAAAACAAACCGTGATGGTCGTTATTCGCTGCATGCCTGCACCAGATTAGAAGAAAGAAAATCAAATAAAATTGATCTAAAAGGTATACTGACCATTGCTACACCCAGATTTAGAAGAAAGAAAATCGAAATGATCGAGGTATACTCACCATTCACCAAGACATGCGAGAGGGGGTGTGGAGTTGTTGACAGTTGAAATTGTTGAATGACTTTGCATGGATCCTGGTGTGGACGCTGCTGTATGACCACAGCAACATCGTAGGCCGGCAGCGGCCCCCTGCCGTTGTGCGACCGTGCCGCACTGCCGTTGTGCCTGCTTTGCCCGTCCAATCACAATGCAACAAAAAGAAGCGGATCGACAATGGGATTTGACTGATTAGTCTTGGCAGATTGGATTATCGTTTACCTGACTCGAGAGATCAGAATCGGCACATTAGTTCTAGCTAGTATACGCACTTTGCCCGCTGAATCTACACATCAGGTCCTGTTGGATGTCCGTTCTGATTCAATCTAGGGGTGATCAAGCAGACAATTGGCAGCGGAAGGATGACCTGGATCTGGATGCCTGCATCTGGATAGCAGCGTTGCTGGAGAGAAGATAGAGACGACGAACGCAGTGCTTCCGCTCCATGTAGCGCCGTATGCCGGAGACGGCGCCCGGCGCCTTGCGTCTGCCTCCTGGGCGCCGCGGAGCAGGATGGCCTGGCCTCGCTGCCGTGAAGCGATTGGAGGCGGACGAAGCCGGGCAGCGAAGGTTTTGTTTTGTGGACGCTGGACCCCACGAGGCTTGGCCAAGACGGACTCGATGATTAAAGGCTGGACGAACCGTTTTTTCTGGCGACGGGCGCTGGCAGAGGGCAGGGGCGGACGAAAACAGGGGCTGACGGAAATTTTGGGTCTCTTTATTAGTAGGTATAGAGAATTGGGCTGCGTCATCGTTTCGGCCAACGCTTGCGTTGTGTTTCGGCCAAACCAAGCGAAAACGGCTAGTGGAGAATTGGATAATTGAGATGCGTTTTCGATTGGCGTACATTTATCTTCTAAATTAGGACCATTTTGGATCGCAGGAATTTTATATGAATTTCACATGATTGAGTTCATTTTTCAAAACAGCTTCAATGAAACTGCAGGTGGCCTATATGTGAACTGTCCAATTCACCTTCGAATATCACTAAATGTACAGTTAGCAAAACCCTGAAATTCAAGTTTTCAGTCTTTCCCAAGCTAAACTACTTAATTAGCCCTGCAGTGGCAGTGAAGTGAAGACATTGCACCGGCAGACCGGGCACGTCGGGTGTTGGTGCAGCCATTGGTCGATGCACTGCTGGTGGAACAAGTGCAAGCACACCGGCAGTCTCTTCACCATCTCCCCCTTCTCGATCCCTCCTAGGCACACGGGGCACTCCGACGACGACATGCCGTCCGGCACCGCGCCGGCCTGCTGCTGCTTGTACGCAGGTATGTTACCGGCATCAACAACTCTGTGATCAGGAAGCGGCGGCGCCTCCCTAGGAAACACGTTCCTGACCTGCTGGCCCTGTCTCTGCACCACCACAATCTCCGGCAAATCAAAGCCACTATTGCCGTCGTCGTCGTCGCCGGCGGCGGCGCTCCAGGCCTGGCGGCGTATGTGGCCGCACGGCAGCCACAGCAGCACACACACGCCACGCAGGCAACGCCATAGACTGGACCACGGGAAGAGCGTGATGCAGAAGACGGGGTAGATCCTGGCGTTGACGGAGACGAGGACGACGACGATAACGTGGGGTGCCCTCGTGCCCCGGACGAGCGTGTACAAGACGAAGGCAGTGCTGCCAGGGCCCACCGTGTTGATGAAAACCAGTATCATTACGGGGCAGGAGCAGCGGCCGAAGCACGCCATGTCTTCGCCGCTCGCTTGGTGTGGCTCTCACCTTGCAACTATGCGGCTGACCGCCCTTGGTGTGGTGCTGGAATGTTCATCAACTATATCTGCTCCCCTTGATTCACACACCGAGTGCTGGAGTGACAGGATTTAAGATGATAGAATTTCATTGGTGTCTTCGCGAGCGAAATGGTACAAGGAGATGTCCTAGTCGAAAAGCTTCTTGTACTTTTGCCAATAATTCTCACTAATAGTGTCGTAGCTCACCTGGTTCGGTTGTGGGCGGTTAATCCTGGTTCAGAACTTTAACTTGATTTGGGTGCTCATATTGTTCAGAATTTATTATAGATCGAATTCAATGGTGTTTTTTAACGCTATATGTGCACACTTTGTCAATCTCTCTTTGATTTTTTTAAATGTTTATGTTATTCTTGCCGTGGAAGAAAACATGACTATCGATGATGACTAAATATTTCGAAGGTCTATGGGTCGCCTTGCTAATGGGGAAATCCGACCCAAACCCACCCCACCCTGTCGTTCCAGATGTGAAACCAACCCCATCCAAACCCGAGCAGAGCAAACCCGCCCCAACCTGTCCCAACCCACCCAAACCCGAGCAGAGGGTCACAGGTGACAAAGTCCTTCGGCCTCAAGCCAACCACCGGCGGCAAGGTCCGCATCGCAGTGCCGAGCTCCCTATTGTGGGGAACCCTGGAGGCGGAGGGTCGTTGCAATTTCTAAGTTGAGTGCACTGAACCCATCCCAACCCGACGCCGTGTAAATCCAACTCGCCCCAACCCACAAGGTAGTAAAACCCATTTCACCCATCCACACACACTCCATATGAAAACCCGACCCGAAAAAAATTGTCTCCCCAACCCATTAGCAGGGGAAAATTTGTGTGCATGTGGTGACCGGTATTTCAGAGGAAGGTCGTATAGGGTATACTAGGTGAGTACCCCTCTAATTGTTGTGGTGATTATAAATAATTTAAAACAAATTAGACTATTTTTGTCTATAGTTATATGAATGAAATTATCTTAAATTAATTTATGGACAACTAAATGCATGTTAGTGGATGAAGAGAAATTATCATAATTACATATGCTAGTTGGATATAATTGCAACTTCTACTGAATTGTTGAGTGGATGTTGATGTGGATGTCACATGTTGTGAGAAATATCTCAGTGGAGTTTATCTTTATAGGAATAGTAGTATATCATTAGATGTTCATTGCTTAAAACCAGAGCCCGGGCTTTTCCTTGTGCTGCCGCCCCCAAACCCTAGGGGCACCGCCGCCCGCCCCCGCCTTCCACCACCGCTAGTCCCCTCCCTTCTCCTCCCGGCATCACGCCGGGGGGTTGAAGGGAGTGGGGATCCATCGTTTTAATAAGTATTTTCCTAGTAGATCGAGTCTTCGAGGTTCAAGGTTTCTCCCGAAATCCAATCGAAGAGATTGGCCACGGCGTAAGGCGTCGTCAAGACCATCGATGGAGCAATGGAGCATGCCATTCCTCAAGTAGTGATGGCAAGACGAAGACATCACCATTGATGGAGAATAAGGTACTCCGCCCTTTCTTTGTCTCGTTGTAGTTCTATGCAGCCATGGGGATGGGCTAGTGAGATTTATTTTTCCAACGATATCTATCCGGATGTCGGTTAGACTTGTGTTCTCTCATGACGAATCTGGTGAAGACAACGGCGATGAATTCGACGACGTAATCGGGCGGCGCCAATTTCATTATGTTTGCATGTGGAGTTTTAGCAGTTTACTCCCTCTTTTACAAAAGTGATGGGTATGAGGATGACGGTGATGTGAATGGTGAGATGGCCCTGTTTCGTTCAGATCGGAGCTTGCGTCCGTGGCATATCCGTTTGGGATGATGATCCTAGATGGTGGAATTTATGACTTTTTCAAGGTTTCTTGTCTCCCATCAATGGAGGTGGAGTAGTTTGGTTTATACGTAATGAAAGGGTGTAACTTGCTTTAGTATCAATGGAATTTTTCGTTATCGCAAAAAGATGTGCATTGATTGTGCATGCATGTTCTTGTAGGAATTATTCCCTCGTATCATAAAAACACGCCGTTTATGACAAAACTTTGTAACGAGGACATTCCTAGCATTCACTCAAGCCAAACAAGTAGTTCGTCGCGATGGACAGCCTTGCGGTGCACTGCCTCTTCACCAGGTCACGCAAGCGACAAGTTATCAAGTTCGTGGATCCTACCGAAGATCGGGCCACACAACTTGCAACACGCTTTTTGCATAGGCGTCGCATATCACTTTGTTATCAAAACTTGCTTGGAAAATCAAATATGACAAATATAAGTTATGCTTTATCCATAAACAAATATAAGTTATGTCTGTAGAATTGTTTTCAAAATACATGTAAATCATCATAAATTTAAAGGATATTATGATATACATTCCACAAGAAAGTAATTGAGCGAAGACGTGTCGAACCCAGCTAGATTGGGCTGGAACCGACATGAGATCGTCGGTCGTCGGGTGGATTGGAGGGAGGTGGTGGCGGTGATGGCGCGGCGGTTCTCGGCGGGAGGGGGTATGCGTCTTGGTGGCGCGGTGGGTGGTGGCGTCTTGGCGGGAGGAGGAGAGGAGGAGGCGCGTAGGGTGGGGCAGAAGGAGAGAGATTGGGATAAATTTCTTTATTTGCTTGTTACCCCGAAAGATTACGGACCCCTTTACTTTTATAGCCCGGCTAGTGGGACTTGTATCTCAAGCAATCTCTCTAAAGGTTTCCTTATAGATTGGAATACCCTTTACAAGCATATCATATTTATTTTCCTAATAAGGGCCTTCCTTATAGATGGAATATTCCCTTGCACACCAAAAAAAGTCTAAGATAATTCTAGATAATTTCCTCCTTTATTCCCGAATTAATTGCCAAAAATCCGCAGAAGGGAGGGAGAGGAGGCGGCGTGCACGCGCGCCGTCCCGGGCGCGGCACTTGTGCCCTCGGGCCGGGCGGGCCTGTCCTTTCGGGGCCCTATTTCTTGGGTCATGACAATACGATTCTGGATTGAGAAAATCAAATGTACAAACATTTTAATTAATTTGGTGGAGTATTCCGTCTTCTCATACGAGATAGAATTTTATGAGACATAAACATTGCTCTTTGATAAAAAATACTTTATAAGAAACATTGCTCTTTTAAAAAATACTTTATAAAAAATGTACATATTTTCTTTCTATTCATTTTGAAACACAATAAGACACATGCATAATAATAGATACTATATAGTCTTTTGTATAGTAATAATAAACTTATCAATGACCAATTTATATGTTTTTTATAATAGTGATCAAACCCTAAATGATTATGTAAATTATATATCAGTTACACCAAAATTATTTAATTTACAAACATGTAAGTCATATATGTGATGATTTGATTCAAAGATATTAGAATGAAATATCTTATAAATTCAAAAGGATTTGTTTCGAAAGAATGAGTTTTTCGAGAGTTCCGACAAGGATTTCTCCACCTTAATTTAGAAACATGTAAATCATATATATGTGATGATTTGATTCAAAGATATTTAAAATGAAAAATATTAGAAATTCAAAAGGATTT
Organism: Hyparrhenia diplandra; assembly: GCA_015847255.1. Classification (NCBI taxonomy): domain Eukaryota; kingdom Viridiplantae; phylum Streptophyta; class Magnoliopsida; order Poales; family Poaceae; genus Hyparrhenia; species Hyparrhenia diplandra. The sequence goes on from JADLZK010008271.1 coordinate 196,006, forward strand.
GTTTCAAAAAAAAAAAAATGGTCAAATTATCAACCGAGCACAAGTCAAATAGTATAGGCACCGCATATGTAAAGGGAAAAAATGTATATATAAAAGAAAAATTGATATACATTTCACGAAATGTACAGTGATTTGTCGATTGCCTATACTGTACATTTCGTGATTCAAGTAAACAAGTTGGCAATCGCAGATTGCCATAGTTTACACTACCAATTTATATATGGCTCCAGCAGTCCAGCTTTCTGTCCGGTTGTGTCATATACGTAATACGTATACGTCCAAAGCCGCTGATGAACAACTTCACATTTTTCTCACACTAATTGGTCGGGCAACGGTGTGAATACGCTGCACCGGCAGACCGGACATGTGGAGTGGTTGCCCAGCCACAGGTCAATGCACTCCTGGTGGAACTTGTGCAGGCACACCGGCAGCCGCTTGACCATCTCCCCTTCTCCACGGCGCCAAGGCACACCGCGCAGTCCGACGACGTGCCGTCACCTTTAGGCACCTCGCCGTCGTCCGGCTGTTCGTACGCCGGGATGTCGGCAGCTGCGGCGGTGGCAGCTGCCACCCACGCTCTGGCTCGGCAGCCAGCCGGTGGCTCACGGGGAAGCACGCCGCCGATGCCGTGCACCTGGTGGCGACTCTCCACAATGAACTGCGGCAAGGCGCCGCCCTCGTCGTCGTTGCCGCTGCCACTGTCGCCCATCAGGCGACGCCACGCGGCGCGCGCGCACCTGCACGGCAAGCGGAGCAGCCAGAGCACCGCGCTGAGCGGCGGCTCCAGGCACCGACCCAGCGCGGACCACGGGAAGAGCGAGCCGCAGAAGGCCGGGTAGATGACGGCGTTGATGCCCAGCCAGAAGACGAGGAAGATGGACACCACGACGATGCCGCCCGTGCTGTGCGGCGTCCTCGCGAGCTTCACCAGCGCGTAGACGAGGAAGCCCGTGCCGCCGACGGACACCATGTTGGCGATGGCTAGCCCGTACACGCGGAAGCAGCAGTCCATGGCGGCGGCCGCGAGATCGAGATCGATGGACTTGGACTTGCCTCTGGCCGAGGTAGATGATTTACAGCTTGGGCAAGCGGCAGCCAACTGCAGTTCACGGATGGATGAGAGGGCATGATGGTATGATAAGATGACTGGATTAGTAAACTGCACAGAAGTTGATCGGGAATTTACGAGGTCATTTCTAGTTGTTCGTGCCCGCGGAATTAATGGCAATGGCAACACGGAGAGATGATCGAAGCCGCGTCGTACGTATTTCAGGGCTTCACATCTCACACAACAACTCAAAGTCAAAAGTCGTCGTGCAGGTATTTTGGATAGTTGAGAACGGAACCGTAGACTTGAGAGGAAGGAACCATCGCAGAACAAACATTCTACACGCCGTATTATATTCTAACTGGACCCACTCATTTTGTGTCTAGCGCCGTCCGACGGTATTTTCTAACCTTACTCGGATTGCGATTTGTACTAATTGACATTCCAATTCCAATTAAGGCCCCCTTTCGGTTCGGAAACGAAACTTTCCTTCGGCTGATGTCATCATCCCTTTGGATGCCGTAGGAAAATCGCAGGGAAAGTTCCCGAGGAACTGGCGTTCCCTCACCAAGGAAGAATCCAGTTCGAGCTAATGGAAACAAAGGAAAGCACAATGACTGCGAGATAAGGACGCGCACGAGCGTGGGGAGTTGCCACCGGCGGCTCGGGCACGAGCACGTAGGGGCCTGCCGCGCGGGATGCTCGTCCTGAGGCCAGCGGCGGGCAGCAGGCAGCGTTGAGGCAAACGGGGGCCAGGTTGGGCGCGGCAGGCGGCAGCGGCGATGCGGACGGCCCTAGACCATGGCTGGCCTCGGCGCAAGGGGAAGGAGGGAGTGACCACGCAGCCCTGGATACAGACGCGGGTTGCCCGCGACAGCTCCGTCGCTCTTCCCCTCCCCGTCATGACGGTCACACGCTCCTCATCCCTCTGCTCTGCCACCCCATATCCGACGCGGGCTAGCCGCAGCGGCCCCCGCCGCCGCCACGGGGCATGCGACCGCCCGCTCCGCGTCCTCCCCCTTCTCGTTTGGAAGGCCCATACAATGCCGGTGGAGGAGCAACGCTGGCGATGTCGTCTCCACCTCCATATCTGCATCCTCCTCCAGGTTCCTCTTCCTCATCGAAGCAGAAGGCATGGATGCGACTGCCGGACCTCCTGGTGATGGTCGTGGTGCAGGCGGGCGAGCGTGGCATGAGGAGGGAGGACGAGGGAGACAAGCAAGCTGGGGCGGAGGCCGTGGCGCGCCTCAGTGGTCGAGGAGGGGAGACAGAGGCAGAGGGGTGGGGCGCGGGTGGTAAAGGAAAAATTTCAGAGGATGACCTTGCCCTCCTATCCTGCGCTATATTGGTTCCTATCCTTTTCCTGTGAGCCAAAGGGGGCCTAACTGGAGAATTGCTAGTGTTACTATCTACACAATAATAATAATATTATAAGGGCATCCACAATTGGTTTAAAATTGCTAGCTAGGAACCGCGGGCAGCCAATTAGAAGTACTTAGTTACCACGCTAGCGACCCCTCAAGCACTTAACTCGCAGCTTTCTCAAATTTCTTGAGTCTCTGACAGTTTTACAGCTTCACTACACTATTGAACTTTTCCCTTTTTGTTATTTCACAGCTAGCACTTTCTATCTGCCGTTGTAGACGCCCTAAGGGAAATGGTAAACGGAAAGCGAGCAGGCACCCCCACAAGCCGGCTACACTCCTTCCTCTCGTCCACAGACTTTTTTGCGACGCCAAGGCACATATTTTGTTAAGCAGAATAGAGTTTTGTTATAGAAATCGAAGGAGTGGTAACTAAAGGATTACCGGACCTTCCCCAACAACTAAAAACAAGTGGTTACGATTACATAAAGCACAATTTCATGACAACAAGGAAGCAACAACAACCTGAAACAACCGGCCAGGTTAGGTCATCCCATCACCCAGCTCGGCCAAGTTGACGTTGTAAGCCGTCAGGCCGAATTCTCAGCAGAGCAGCATTTGTAGAGCATTTTGCTTCCTCCCGCAGGCGATCGACGATAGCATGCTCCTCGCCCTCCATCACCGCTCCTCCCAAGTCCAAACATGATCCAAGCATATCGAGCGCCCGCCATGGGCGCCGCGCGACTCGAGCTCGCAACCCGGCTCCCATGTTCGCCCTCTCGCTTCATAAGAGCCGCTATCGGCACTGGTTCCACAAGCCGCAACCACTCTGTCCCTCACCAAGTTCCCTCTCCAAACCAAATGCCTCCACCCATCGATACCGCTGCCATGGCCGAAGCCGTCAACACCTCATATTGGTCTCCCCATACGCACCACCTTTCGCCACATCATCTCTTCTTTGGCACCGACATGGCACACACACGATGAGTTTGTCCAACCAATCTTTGGCTTAATTCCATGGCCACAATCACCTCTCCACCGCACACCGGTGAGCTTTGCCCTTCCCTACCGCTGCTCATTGATGTGAGCCGCATCTGTGATGTCACCGCCGGCGAGAACACCACCGCCGTGTTCACTTCTTTTTCCGCGATCTAGCCATTCACCCATTTTTCATGAAGAGGAAAATAGTGTTTACTACACCAATGCACGATCATGCTAGCGAGGAGCCTTCATGATACAACGCACAACTTACCAACTAACTACTAGATAGACTAGAAACAATTGCATAATGAAGATGTTTTGTGACCAAAGAAGGCTGAGCCAAAGTGGCCATCTAGGCCCGTTGCTTCCTGCTCCAGAAGAGAAAGGTCTGCATGGCTCAACGCACCACCTGTGAGTTCGTCAGGTGCCCTTCTTCCATTTTCGCTGCTGGCCGTCAACCTTGGTCAACGGAGCGCCATCTTGGCCGAGCACAAGTGGGTTGCCACCATCAGGCGCTCTGCTCTGCCGCAAAAGGGAACCATCTCCTATTGGTCTTCTGTTCCTTGATGAATGGTTGTGATCTCTTCCTGGCCTGAGTCAACATCGGGTCAATAATCATGCCAAGTCAGCACCGGTATCCAATCCGTGGCCGCCACATCATCGGTCACTCGCCGGAACGGACAAGTGGTACATGCATGGCGTCAGTGGGTTTCTGAATAATGTCAAAGCTAATGCTGGGATGGGAACATAGTTTTTTCCGATACAAAGATTGCATGAATATAAGGAAAAGGGCTCGAACTAAGTCTATTCGATCACACTTGATTTTAAGGGGGTTCATGGCAATCTATACGATATGGAGTATGCAGGAGTTGGGCATGAATATTCCATAGGAAAACAATGATGGTGTTGCCATGCCTGACATAGCCCTCCATGAGGCTGTCACTAACGAGGAACCAAGTGTCAACATGGAACCTATTGGTGAGGACATGACATAAATTATATGGTGAACTCACTCCTACATTTTCATTGTGATATTTGGTACAATTCACCTAGTTCCACATGTACTTATCATTATTTGATTGTAGGTACAAACGTGTTTCAAAGTGCAAGTCCATCAAAGTGAAACTTTTAGTTTGTTGGCAATTTGGCAGTGCTTCATTGGGAAGGCCATAACTTATCCATCCGGAGCGCAATTGAGGTTGATGAGCACTTGATGGAATGCTTGTTTGAATAGATTTCAAATAGATTTGGTCCCACCACAATATCTCATCATCAAGACCTCCAAATCCATCTAGACATTCTATCGTTGTTTCTGTCGGAATTGACATTGTGGTCATGGGCCTGATATTCAACCTTGGGAGCCTGGTTCAAGTCGGAGCACGACCTAAGGACATGGAGAACATCTTAGGGATACCCAAGGACGTCCTCCTCTTTGGAGTTCACCTTAGAAGGATAGCAAGGGTGTCCAAGCCAAGTTGGAGGCTTAATCACGTGTTATGTTCGAACCCATCAAATACTCTAGCTACCAGCATCATGTAGTAAATCGAACACACAGGTCGCATACAGATGCCCGGGTTTTCAACGATCCATATATGAACAAAAAACTTATTTTATAATCTAACCAATGCAAGTGGTCCCATATTAAAATTCATTTGGAACATAAATCATCGAAACAAATTGACATATGAATCTATCAAGGCGTTGCGTCGTCGTATTTTGATCTACTTTGGCCTTGGAATGTGTCGGGGTAGCATAGAGACGTGTGTAGTGGTCCTTGGACGCCCCTTAAGCTATATAATCAGTAACCGCCGCTCACATTAGGGTTTGGGTTTTGCTTTAGGTTAATTTGTCTTTGAACAGTCGTTGTTAGTGGTTTGTGAAACCCCACATTGAAATCTTAATCGTACATCTACAAATTGTCACTTCAATTGAGCTACATTTTTTACATTGTTCTTGTGTATTCTTCGATTCGCAACATGGATTAGCCTTCTTGGTGAGGTCAATAAGCTTGTGACACAATTGATAACCAGAGGAGATTTGGTGCTAGGGTTGCAGGGTTTGGGTCTTTGGATCTAAAGCCCGAACGGTGTGTCGCTTTCCGCCAAAATTGATAGTTATCTTTGACCTGATGGAAGATCAAGAATCATGCCCCCATCACCTATGGCTACCACAGATGATGTGTTTGTGAATACGCTAGCTGACGACTTCGAGCATGATGATGGTATTTCTATGTTGTTACATAATGTGAGAGCTGATTTGTTAGTGATAGGTAGTTGAGAAAGCTATATCACTACTGGCTCAAATGACCAAACGACAATGTTGATGCACTCAACACAACAGGGTTGAGCCTCCAGCTGACAATTTTGGCTTGAACAACAATGTCGGTTTGACACACAAACCGGCAGTGTTAGTTTACAACACAATGTCGGGTGGAGCTTTCAACCAGCAATCATGCTTAACATCATTGCCGGTTTGGGGCAACTGGCAACAATGATGTGAACCCCACATCACTGCCAGTTCAGAATCCGACAGTGAAATTGGGGGCAGGCAACAATGATGTGAACCCCACATCCGACAGTGAAATTGGGTTTTGAACCAGCAATGTTGTGCTGATCTGGAGTAGTATTTCATACTGAGCACTACTATAGAAGCCTTGTCACAAATTATCTCCCCCCAATAAGATCACCTAGTCCTCTTTCAAGACATCAAGGTTTTGGCAAACACCAAAACTAACAAGTCATCAACATTCACTTCATGATTTCCAAGCCAAGAGCACCAGATGCACACTGGCACACACTATCAACTCATAGTCTTCATTTAGAATGCTATCAAACGCTTCGCTATCTCCACTATATGTGCAGCACAACCATAGACTCAAAGAGAGCTCATAATGACCTAGGTAGCACAACCATAGTCTGTGGGTGTCTACCAAGAGACAACTGGATAACTGTAGAGAGACACACAAACACCACAAGGTATTTGCCGGGTGCTAGCTGGTGCACCGGCCGGATCATACGGTTCAATTCCCATAGATCAAGGTCACACCATTTCTACTGGCCGTGGCGCAAACACGTCGCACCTGCACACCGGGCACGTCAAATTGTTGCTCAGCCATTTGTCGACGCACTGCTGGTGGAACATGTGGAGGCACACCGGCAGCCGCTTCACCATCTCGCCCTGCTCCATCTCGCCAAGACACACCGCGCAATCAGACGCGCCATTCGGCTGAGCGGCATGCCGCTGCTCGTACGCCGGGATGTCAGCCGCCGTGGCTACGCGTGCCCCGCCTCCGCGCACTGTGGGCTCTGTCGGAAGCTCGTCCATGACATGGCTTCGACTCTGCACCACATACTCCGGCAACGCGCTGCCTCCGCCGCCGCCGCCTGCACATGCGCACCGGTATGGAAGGCAGAGCAGCCATCCGATGCAACGCACGCAGCAGAGGAGCGCGCTCTCAAACGCAGCCCTCGGCAAGATTTTCGCACAGAAGAAGTAGTAGACGAGGGCGCACATGACCACCCAAATGACGAGGAAGAAGCAGTCCCAGACGACGGTGCTGGACTTGATGCCGGAGTGATGATATCCCGCGAGCATGTAGATGATAATCCCCGTGCCGCCCAGGACGAACGAGTTGGCGAAGGACAGCAGGAACACGCGCATGCAGCAGATGAACCAGTCCATGGCTTGGCTGGGGTGCTGCGGTGCAGCCGAGGTGCTAGCTTGGCTGGTTTGACGCTTCTTCACGGACGCTGCTGTCTCGTCCTGATGCCGGACCTCGATCTTGTCTTTCTAGTACTAGCCGGAAAGGCTAAAGAGTACGGAAACTCCGAAGGTCCTCTCGCTTGCACCGCCGCTAACCGTGCTCATGAACCGTGTGATTTGTCAAAGTTCACTAGAACGCGTCTGAAAAGTCGTCGTCGTGTGGGTTAGAATTGTTCTTTTTCAATTTTTTGTGTCTATATATATACAAAGAAAGCAACGATCAGGAAGCCTGAAGTGAAGTGACGTGGGTCACCAGTTCAAGTCCTAAAAAAGGAGGCTGTCTACACCAAACATAGATGGTTTACCCCTTTTTCCACTCAAGAAAATTGTTAGATCAAATCACCCAAATTTTGGCAAAAGCAAAATTTGGGTGGCAGGAACCCTACCCCACACAAATTTTGGCAGGGCAAAAAACCAAAACCAAAACAAAAAACAAAACAAAAAAAAAAAAAAAAACAAAACAAAACAAAAAAAAAAAAAAAACTAAAACGTGAGGGGACGGATGGGCCGCCGAGTCCCGTCGCGCCGACGTGAGGGAGGGCCGCCGGATCCCGTGCCGCCTGGTCCTAGGACCTCTGTGCCGCCGCTGGGGGATGCGCCTGGCCGCGCGACGCCGGAACCTCTCGCGCCGCTGGGAGCCGCCACCGGGGCCGCACGCCAAGGTCGCCCCGAGCCATCGGACCCCCTGCGCTGTCGGGGAGCCGCCGCGAGCCACGCGCCTCCCCGTCTCCTGCCACCGGCTCCCCGTCTCGCCGGACGACGCCACCCTCCCGGCCACGGGACGAGACAAAATCAACGCGAAAAAGGACGGTCCTGATGGTTCCAAGCAAAGAACCAACACTTCAAAATTCAGGTGGGAAGTACCAAATTACCACACGTGTGAAGTTTAGCTTTTCTCTAAAAACCAAATTGCATCTGACCTTTCATCCTATGCATTTGCATAATATTTGGATTCTAGTTCAAAATTTGGTCAACTAAAGTCGAACAATAATTTTTTAGACGACTTTAACTTGTTTTGCATGTATAGTCTAAAGTTTTTTTAAGGGTTACCGGAACTATACGTAACACTTTAGAGCATCTCTAAGAACTTTAAGGGTTAGCAGAACTATAGGTGGGCTATAGAGGATTCAATGAAGCTATAAAAGTCACCTTCATGATAATACCACCGATTCGGACCAATAGGGGCCATTCACAAATAACCTTAGTCTAAGCACCGCACTTACACTAATAATGACTCCCTTAATCAAGTAATGATCAAGATTAAAGTACTCAAAAAAGAGTTGCAAACAAGAAGAACAATATAAACCAATGCTTACTTTAATAAGAAGTTGACTCACCAGAGAATCTTAGGAGCAAGTTCTTCTCGCGAAGGACTTCATCCCGCAGAATACACCACTGATAGGCTGGAACTTCTCTAATCTACTCATTACTAGATTTAAACTATTTCTGATCATAGTTTAATTCTAAGAACTAGTCTAATATTGATTGCTAATCATATCCGTAGTAGCTAATTGGAATTATGCTCTCGAGCTCAGACATGAGGATAATTACTTAGGCTTTCAGGGGGGTGGTCTGCCTCCTTATTTATAGTCCTGAGAGATGAATCGAGCCGTTGGAACAAACCGACCTTAAACCGACTTAAATCAATGGTTAGATATGATTCTCATGATCCCATAGGTCGAGTGGAAGAAACTTCTAGAAGATGGACACGTGGTGCCACCATGGACTTTCGGGTGGTCGTGGGGCCACGGCGAAGCGGCTCCACCGGGTCGACAAGTGGGCCCCATCTTGTTCGTGGTGTCTTCTTTTGTCCTTTAGGCCTCTAGAATTTATACTAATGGTCATGATTCATATCTTTTGATTCTAGACTTTAAATGTGGCAAATGATATATCTGTTTTCGATCGTCTCAACAAGCTCTTTGCAATGGTGCACTCCAATCCCTCTTTTGAGATAATTCCTACAAAACAAGTGAAAGCACAAAAACTCGTGGAACTGTTAGAATCAAACCCTACAACTAGTGTCTCGTGTTCCTTTTTATATCATTTAATGCAATAGTTGATGATTATATTTGGAGTGTATGGACCTTCAACACAAGGCTTGCCGATTCGAAGGGTCCTTCTACTAGAGCATCCATCCCGATGACGGACGACGAGCCCGCAAACCAACAGCGACCAAGACTAAATCAAAGTAGAACTCAACATCTTAACTTAGCTCTTGGTCTAAACATGTATGTATGATAGGTTAAGCATAAAGTTTTATATGACAAGATCATGACATGAAAACTATAAACTACTTCATATCCTAAGATCATATCATAAGAATTATTCTCTAGTTCATAAGCATAGCTATATTAATAAATAAACAACCAGAATAAGATGAAGAACTGTATATTGATCATACCGAATACCTCTAAGATGTTCTTGATCTCCATTTACAAGCCTTGCCAAGCTCCTACTACAGACTACTAGAAAGTAAAGAGATACAAGTGGAGGAGAAAGGCTCTTGTGTGGTGTGTGTTTAGAGTGGAGCTCTCGCCTCACATTTATACTAGTGGATGGTCGGTTTGGCACAAGTAAATAAGGAAGCACCACCGTAAACCACCTATGCATGGCGTCGTGCAAGTGCATGTGCAGATTGGGCCCGAGAGGTGGCACTAGGGCTCCGGCCGAAGCCTGGGTCTACCGAACCCTTGCTGGCCCCTTTTGCCACCGCCTTTGGTTTTGGGGAGTGAATTATGCCAAACTGTTGGAGATGAGCTATTTTTTCCTTCCCATATTATTTTGAGAGTTCACAAACAACATGATCTAGGAAATGAAAAATGCCAAACTGTTGGAGATGCTCTTGGAATTATAAGAGCTGAAGTGATGCAAAATTTAGATCATAAGTTTATGGGACCTGTGATGGAATGGTTCCCGCGAGTCTATTATTTTTTACAACACCCATAATATATTAATTAAGGGAAAGCAGTGATACATAATCACCTTTAGAAAAGGTGATTGAAAGATTACAAATCCTCAAAACATTCGGCGATGACAGTACCAAGGTCAAGAAGAAGCTCGGTTGGCATCCCAGGTTGCTCGGAATCTGCGAGACACCGATGCGGGAAATGCCTCACTACTTTAAGATGAGGTACGAGCAGACTTCAACTCTCTGAAGTGAAAAAATGTCTCCAACAACAAACGATATTGTAGAAGCGAGAGACGCCGATGGAGTCCTAAGGAAGGCGGTCGAGATTTATGTAGCCAAGGATGATGCCGTCGACGATGAAGGACTTCTAGCCAATGAAGGCAACACGCTGCCATAGGATCCATAGAGCATTGGGAGGCGTGTTGTCCATTTAGTGTTGTTGCCTACTGAACACTTCCTTGCCTCCACCATGAAAGGAGTCACTATTGATGTGGCCAATGCAAGTCCATGTCACTCTAGGCGTTGGGTTACCCGACCCGATCGGGTCGCGATTCGGGTATTTGGGAATTTGGGTAATTGAAACTTGTTACCGATAACAGCCCTGAAATTCCACTACCCGAAACTTTGGGTACCCGCAATTTTGGGTTGGGGTTGGGTATACGATCTACCCAAAGTATATGAATTCACAAAGCAACCCCCAAACATTATAGAATTTTTTCATAGAATTAAACTGGACAAAATGATTGATAATAGGTTCAAGTTTTCTACCACAGCTCACAAGTCATCAAAGATTCACATGGAACGTTCACATGCAAATGCAATGGAAACAGTTTGCAAATTGCAAGTTCTAGTAGTAGAATGGGGGGTGCTTGCTTAGTACAGGAAGTTTGGGTACGGGAGTAACTACTCGAATTACCCAATAAAACTTGGGTAATACGATTCACTATCCGAACTAAACATCGGGTAGTGCGGGTTCGGTACTTCGCCGGCCGGTAACGGGTTGGATAATATGCCGGAGTGAAGTTCACGATGGAGCGGGTAGGGGCACCGAACGGTCTTGCATGGAGACCACATTGCACCCATGGGGCTTGCACAGTTGTTGTTCCCCCACCGCACAATAGGAGGGCCCCACCAGAGCTGAAGGACAACACACATTCATGTGTCACACGTACTCCCTCCGTCCCTAAATGTTTGTTGTTCTCGCTTCCCGAGAAAATACTGTCAGCAATTATATATTAAAATATATAAATATTTATATTAAGTAATTAGTATCATCAGAAAGATCTTTTTCGTCTAGTTTTTTAATAAATTTATTTGGAGATATAAATGTTGCACGTATTTCATACAAATCGAGTCAAACTTGTGGCACGAAAACCGACGACGGCAGATCCAATTAGGGACGGAGGGAGTATCGAAGGTGTGTACCTATATCTTGCAGAGAGCCCACAAAGAACCAGCACCGATTGCTCGACGAGCGAGAGATGGGGCGACCAGCGGAGCGGAGCGAAAGGTGCTCTCCCGCGTGAGCGTAGCACCGCGGTAGCTCGGCCTCACAGTCTAGGAGAGAGTAGCGTAGGCTCCACTAGCGGCACCGGCCCAACTCCCGTCCCCACCCGGTGTGCTCCGGAGAGGACATTGCGGCCCGCACGCTTGCCTCCGATGTGGCTTGGCCCCAGAGCGGGCTCGGCACGACTCGAGCATGGATGGCGGACTCGGACTCAAGTTCAGTCGGGCGAAAGTGCCAGCCGGGCTTCTCCAATTCGGAAGCGGCGCGACCACGAGCCCATCCAGTTGTTGAAGTTGTCACCACCCATGCCTCCACCTTCCTTCGAACGTGCCGGCCGGGCACCATGCCGCATAGATGGCCTGAGCGCAATGAAGGAGGAAGCATGTTGGCGGTCAGTATCACACATCTTATACCGCCAACTTAGCTCTAATTAAGAGAGATGGAACACACTTATGCCAAATAAACATTTACTACTCACCTAGTTCCACTTGTATTCGAGGATATTTGTTTTGTAGGAACATACACAAAAACAGGTGAGAGTACGCCAAATAAAGAGTAAAGTGCAACTCAGGAAATACGCTTTGGCCAAGGGGAACGTGATAGGCCAGAACCGAAGCAAAATGGACTGAAACACCTCCGGAATGTCAACCTAGGATGGGCCACCAGCTCACACGCGAAGAATGGGCGCAGGACGGGCCAAACCTGGGCCGACCGCCGCAGGTGCGGCGGCCGCCGCAGGCCTGTGCCCGATCCCACCGCGCCTTGTCTCCGTGTCCGACTCCGGAGGAGTAGAGGCGGTGCATGGCGGTGTTTTTCGGGGATTTGGCGCCAAAACTCCCGCCAAGAACCACTTTCATTCCACTATAAATAAGAGACCACACCCCCCTTCCACAATACAACACACACACCCTTGAGCACTTCACTCACTTTCTTTAGTCCTAGTTGTAGTTTTGAGCAAGGTTGAGCTTCAAGGAGGGCTTGTCTCCTTGGAAGGATCTTTTGGTAATATTAATATTATTATGGAGTTCCTTTCAATATTCAAGTCTTTATATTCATATTGCAATGCGTTCGAACTAGAGTATAGTTACCCTCATGTTATCTTATTAATGTGTGAACTATGAGCTAGTTGATATATTAGTAGATAGGACTTGGCTAATTATAGAATTAACCGTCATATGTCGACTCGCTAGAGAGTGGTCGGTTTATGTAGATTATGATGGTTTGGTGTACCTTCGGGTTTACCTTTATCCTTGCTTGTCGATCCGTAGGGTCGGAGTCCCGGGGATTTAGGTAGTTTTCTATACACGTGGACGTGGTGTCCAGGTTTATAGTAATCATCAGAGATGTCGGCATCCCACGGTAGTGAGGTAGGGGGCAGGTGGTGACAGCCCTATTCCGCCCATCGTATCCCTCCACGTTCGGATGTTGAGTTGGAGTTCTGAAAGTGTCCATCGGCTAGCAGACTAGCTGCGGGCATCTCCTCATCATATGATCGTAATCCCATCATGATTTAGCCTCCTCATATGTAAAACTAGAGTTCACCCATGTGCAATATTTAGAACCACCTTCTCATTGTAGATTCTCTTTTATCCTTTTCTCTCCCTAGTGATGTAGTAGCTTATGTGTGTTTTTCACTATCCTGAATATCATTCTTTTTACCCCTGCAATTGACTAATGGTTATTCATAAATACATTGTGGATCATCATAATCATTATGCTAGCTAACCACATAAGCCTGCCTTCCTTTGGGAAAATATAAATCACGATACCCGAATACCACCGGGTGAAATGCTACAATGATAGATCCGTGCGCTTGCGGATTGACTAAAGTAAACACATGAATCCATCTATCATCTGATATCTCTTAACGTGATCTCTGAGAATATTATTTATTCTTAGTGATTGCACTATGAAATGCCAACCAGCGTTTCTGGTGCCGTTACCGGAAATGGGTTATTATCTATTTTTAGTAATGTCGTTAAGAAATATCAACAAAGCACATGATAGTAGGGCTCTATTGGAATACTCACCGTGTGGTTTTGGAGAATCCACCACTAGTCACCATGACTGTGAACACCCCACCCGCCTTGAGAATGCCGACGATGAGGACGAGAAATGTCCTCAAAACACCCATGGAAGGGCTTATTCCACTAGGGAATATTACAAGGAGGAGAAGAGGGGTGTGGGAGAGCAGGAAGGGGAACCAACCCTCCTTCCCTGTCACTGACGAGGACGCTGGAGAGAAGGCAGGGGCTGACTGCGGGATTCGTGGTGAGGGGTCAGAGAAGGGGAAACGACATATGCCCGATACTACTGAGAGCAAAAACTGTGGATAGGGATAGCCACTGAGGCTACTGTCTAAGAGGCCAAATTGTTCGATGGGCGAGTCTCTTCGGTTTATCAGTTGGGGCCTAATACATATTATTGTACATGATAAATAAATAAATCGGTCACAAGAGTTGAAGAATCAATTATTTTTTTGATGATAGACATTACGTAGTCCTCTATATCCTAGAAGGATATAAACAGTCAAAAGGAGTACAAGAGCTAGTACTTAGACTGTCTTTTCCGTGCCTCGGATTGGTCGTCCACGCTTAGGCTGCTGACCAATCAACACGCACGGGCGCAGGGTCCAAGTGAGAGCAATTTGAATAATACAGTTGCCTTGCTAACCTAATGGTTAGATACTTGAGCCGCACTCTACAGGTCCTGAGTTCGACTCTCCGTGAGAGCAAATTTCAGGCTGTGGTTAAAAAAATTTCCTCGTCAGTCTCGTGTGCCAAAGCAGTAGTGAAGAGCTGGCCTAGGTCCCGTAGGGATCGAGATGTGGGCGACGGTGTATACCGGCTCGGGTCCTCTCCGAAGGATTGAGGATCGTAGTTCCCATGGGCTAAAGCTCCTAGTGTCAGGGCGGGACTGGGATTCGGGGATTTTCTCGGTCGGTGAAACCGAGGTTTCTTCTTAAGAACTATGCCGGTGGGGCGGTCTTTCCCCACCGACCGATTTTTTTTTTTGCTAGATGTAAGATTCTTTTACGGCCTTCTCTCGGCCCACCCATACAATAGTTAGCTCTTCTCAATCAATACATGGCCAACTTGACTATCTCACGTAGTTTCTTTGTTCTTGTGCTCAAACCTACTATAAGCTTACACCCCGCTTTTCGTCTCTCTTCTCCCTTCTCTCCTCCACGTCAGCATTTAGCCGGTTTACATGCTAACGAGCGCACACAGATTTGACCACAACCTTGATCACCCGGCCGCCACCTAGCCCGGCCGGCGGGAGCACACAAGGGCACGACCGTGCGTGGGCGTCCGACCACCACCCCAGCAACACGGCCGCCGCCGCTAGCCGGCGTTCGTGGCGCGCGGCAGAGACACACGGATCTAGGAGAGGCGCGCATGGCTTACCCGACCGTTTTGTGAATGTGATCAACAAATGCTGACATTCACAAACTTCGACATGTTATAAAGTTTTTCCGTTTTCTCAGCCCACTCAGAGCAAGTTTAATAATAATGTGGGCTTGCTGGCCGAGTCTTCTCTCAGCCCACCAATACAATAGTTAGCTCTTCTCAATTAATGCATGACCAACTTGTCTATCTCACATAGTTTCGTGTCATTCTGCCCAAGCCGGCTGTAAGCTTACAACCCGTTTCTCCTTTCTCCTCTTTTCTCTCCCCCACGTCACAATTAGTAGGCTTATAGTCTGCTATAATACTTGCTCTCATGACTCATGAAGCGTCGCAATGGCCGATCGAGATAAGTCACTAAATTTACAGCTGTACATGTATTCTCTCAGCCCCATCATGAAAGGAGAACAGGAAATCAGTTTAAGCTAAGGTCACACCATTTGCGCCGGCAGCGGCACGAGCACGTGGCACCTGCACACCGGGCATGTCGAGTTTTTGCTTAGCCATTTGTCGACGCACTGCTGGTGGAACACGTGGAGGCACACCGGCAACCGCTTCACCATATCACCCGCCTCCATCTCGCCAAGACACACCGCACAATCAGCAGACGCACCATCAGCATGTCCGTGCCCAGCGTCCCGCTGCTCGTACGCCGGGAGTTCAGTCGCTGCGGGGAAGGTGCTGCTGCTGCCTCCGCCGCCGCCAGGGCGCCGCAGCCATGGCCATCCGATGCACCGCACGCAACAGAGGAGCGCGCTCTCAAACGCAGCCCTCGGCATGAAGGTGGAACAGAAGGCATAGTAGACGAAGGCGCCCATGGTCACCCAGAAGACGAGGAAGACGGAGCCCACGACGGTGCCGGACTTGCTGCCGGACTGATGATATCCCACGAGCATGTAGACGATAATCCCCGTGCCGCCCAGGACAAACGAGTTGGCGAAGGACAGCATGAACACACGGATGCAGCAGAGGCACCAGTCCATGGCTGGGGTCCTGGGGTGGGGTGCTGGCTGGACGCGTATTCTGTTATTCACGGACGCTCGTGGCTCGTCTTGTCTGGTGAGATGCTGGTGATGCTGGACCTCGATCTTGTCCTTCTAGTACCTTTTTTTTTTCTAGCGGACAAGGCTAAGGAGTCCGGAAACTCCGAAGGTCCTCTCGCTTGCACCGCCACTATCCGTGATCAGGAACCGTGTGATTTCTCGAAGTTCACTATATATATAGCTAGAACTAGAAGGCATCTGAAATTAAAAGTCGTCATCGTGTGGGTTGGATTTTTTTTATTTTTTTATTTGGTCTCTATACAGAGAAAGCAATGATCAGGAAGACAAAAGTGACGAGGTCATCTGGGTCCTGAAAGAATTGCATCCGACCATCCTATGCATATTTGCATGGTGTTTGGATTTTCTGGTTCAAAATTAGTCGGCCAAAGTTGACAAATAAATTTTTAGATCACTCTTTAACTTGTTTCTATACTCTAAAAGGTTTTTGAGGGTTAGCTAAACTTTAAGTAAAACTTTAGCATTAAGAGCTAAGTTTATAGAATAGAACTCGTGAATCATAATGTCAGGGGCGGAGCCAGAAAATACTATAAGGGGGCCAAGTAATAACCTATAAATTATAGGAGGGACAAATGTCAAAACCCTACTTCAAATACATGGTGAAATCTTGAATACACAAGAAAGTTCAGCTAGCATAGAGGGGGGTGCCTGGCCCCTCAGCCCCTCCCTCCCTTCGCCCCTGCATCGTGTAATGGTTCTAGCGAGTCTCCTCATCAGTTTATAGGTTGTGCCCACTTTGTATATATTGAATAAACAAATCGGTCACAAAATTGGAAAGATCTTAGCGTAACACCTCAACAAAGAAGAGAATTCCTAACGCTTGCAAAAAAAAAAAATTTCTTACTGAAAAATAAATAAAAAAAACACGACCTCGGCACATCCCTTTCCATGCATCCTTTCCTAAAATGGCAAAATTTGGTGAATGGAAGTCACCAAGTCATTGCAGCCCTTAATGCGCCCTTAATATGGATCTTTGTTGGTGCCATCTTCATCTGCTTTAAGTGAACTGACACCATGTCACCGGTTAGCTCACCCTCATCTTTCATTGTCTATATGGAATGAGCCCATCAAACATGAGCGATCCGCTTCCACTTCACTGGACTCTCATGGCACCACAAGGCTTAGAACACAACTGCCTACGGAACCAAATCCGCTGGATCTTTCTCCCTGCTTAGGACTGACCGATCAACACGCACGGGCGTGGACCAAAGTACGCTTCGGGCGATCAACACGCATGGGCGTGGACCAAAGTACGCTTCGGGCGAAACACCCAACCGTCGGCCCCAGCAACCCGAACGCCGCTTGCTAGCCAGGGGGGGCAGAGACATTCGGGGTGCAAATTGGTGACAATTAGGTGCACCTCCAAAACTCATTAGTTCAAGTATTTATACCACTTATCTAAATTTTTAAAGAAGTATTATAAATACTTGAACTAAAGAAGGTTGAAGATGGACACTTAAAGGATACCCCTTAGCACCCTTAACGGACATAGGAGAGGCGCTCGTGACTTCGGTCGTTGCCCCGGCTTGTGAATTTGATCATCAAATGCCGTCATTCACAAACTTCTAAATGTTATGGTTTTTAGTTTTTCAGTTTTCTCAGCCGAGTCATGCAGCGTGTCAAAGGCCGAGATTCGCAACAATCACCAATTTACAGCTGCACATGTGTTCCCAGCCGCATCATGAAAGCAGAACAGGGAATCAAATTAAGCCACGGTCACACCATTTGCGCCGGCAGCGGCGCGAGCACGGGGCACCTGCACACCGGGCACGTCGACTTGTCACTCAGCCATTTGTCGACGCACTGCTGGTGGAACATTGTGGAGGCACACCGGCAGCCGCTTCACCATCTCGCCCTTCTCCATCTCACCAAGACACACCGCACAATCAGACGCGCCAGCATCTGCCTGCCAGGCATCCCGCTGCTCGTTCGCCGGGGTGTCAGTCGCCGCGGGCGAGTCGATGGTGCCTCCACTGCTGCCGCTGGTGGGACGCCGCAGCCATCCGATGCAACGCACGCAACAGAGGAGCGCGTTCTCTAACGCAGCCCTGGGGAAGAAGGTGGAACAGAAGGCGTAGTAGACGCAGGCGCCGATGATCACCCAGACGAGGAGGAAGACGCAGCCCGCGACGATGGACGTTCTGCCGTGGTATAGCGCGAACGTGTAGACGATCATCCCCGTGCCGCCCAGGATGAACAAGTTGGCGAAGCCCAGCATGAACACGCGGACGCAGCAGTCGCACCAGTCCATATGGCTGGGGGTGCAGCGCTGGCCGGTGGTGCTTCGCCTCGATCTTGTTGTTAGGCGCTAGCTTGGTTGGCGTGGCTCATCTTGTCTTTCTAGTACACTTGTTCAGCTGCCAGAGACTCCGAAGGTCCTCGCTTTCACCGCCGGTATCCGAGGACAGGAACCGTCTGAAAAGTACTAGTATTTTTCCAAGTGGCTTCGAACTAGAACGTGTCTGAAAAGTCATCGTGTGGGTTCAAATTGTTTTTTTTTTTTTTTCTAGTACTACTGAGAAAGCAACCATCAGGAAGCCTAACACAGTGACGTCCTGAACACTAAATCAAAGCTCCGAAGCCGTCACTTGATGTCTCCCTACCGCTCTCGGACAATGGCGGAGCTGATGAAAAAATAAAAGGGGCCAAACAAATATTCATTGATTTAAGATTTTTACAATTTCCATAAAATTTGTATTGTCTGTACAAGCATATCTATACCTACTAATAAAGAGAGAAAATTTTTTTGTCCACCTTAGTTTTGGGTCTGCCTGTCCTCCCCCTCACGAATCTGTTTCGTTTCGGTCATGTAGGATTCGGAATTTCATCCGTTTTTCTTGTCCGGATTTTTTTAGTCCGGTTGGCAAAGTAGATTTTGGTCCAGCCTAAGCTATCTGCGTTAGAAGCGCTGTATCCATATCTTTCTTTTTTCTTTTCCGTTTTTTCTTTTCCTATACTCCCACTCGCACACGTATGTGTTCCAGATCGTCTTTATTTTGTTTTGTGTTTCTTTTCTAACAAAGGAAACACGGTTTTTCATATGTAATGGCGATAATGGTAAAGAATAAATGCAAATATTATCTTTGAAATGTTGGGCTTAATAAATAAATAAATAGTTTTTTTTTTCTAAGTTCTTAGATTTAATAAATAAATTCTTATTGTAACATAAATCAGCCAATCTATATCTATATCTATATCTATAATCTATAACTACTAATAAAACGAGTAAATTTCAAAAAAATTTTTTTTTCACCACCTTTATCCTTTCACCTCATGTACCCTTACTACTTTTTTTCTTCCGCTCGCCCAATCGTCACGGCATCTGTCTCTAATAATATGAATGGGAAATTTCTTTCTTTATTAGTATGTATAGATATGATGAACACTAAAATAACAAATACAACATTAGAGATCACCTTGAAATAAATAATCATTTCTAATTTATATGTACCATTCACATCTTTACATGAATGTTTATTTTTTTTCTCTCCCGTTGTAACGCACGGGCATATTTCTTAGTACTAGCTAAGCCATGACTGTAACTATAGTAGTTAATTATGTAATAGAAATATACGTTATCAGAGTTCTAGCAATACCTCGTGCAGGTCACCAAGTATCAGGCAGCGCAGAGCTGCAAGGACTTAGGAGTACTGGCTCAGCATTCTTTGATGGCATGTGATACGTATTGACACCGGTGAATCGCGTGTGTTTGCAATGCATGGAAGACATATGGATCGTGGGCAAGTGGCTGTTGTCTTGGGTACCAAAGAGCTTGGTGACTAATCTTGAAGGACCCAAGAAAGTTTGGGTACCTAAGAAGAATTGATCTCTTTTTATAGGTCAATTATCGTCTTTGGAGGAGAGCATTGGATACTTGATAGTGGGTGCACTCAACACATGACCGGGGATTCTCATATGTTCAAGTCTATTAGCATCAAGGGCATGGATAAGTATGAATCTATCACCTTTGGCAATGACAAGAAAGGAAATGTCTTGGGGCTTGAAAAGATTGCTATCACTCAAGAGAAGAGCATATCCAAAGTATTGCTAGTTGACAATCTTGATTACAACCTCTTGTCGGTATCTCAACTTTGTGATCTTGGTTACAAATGTATATTCACTAGTCAAGAAGTTGAAGTGGTTAGTGTTGATGGGATCAACTTGATCTTCAAGAGATTTAGATATGGTGCGGCCGGGGGGAGGTAGGTAGGCCCGTCGGTCGGCATGGTCGCCGGGCGGCTTAGGTGCGGTTGGCCGCGGTAGGGGCGGTTGGGCCAGGTCGGGGCGGGGGCGCCATGGCCAGATTTGGTGCTCGAGCTCGAAGCTAGTGTTTGGGTTCGTCGGAGTGGAAGAAGAAGAGAGGGGGAAGGGGAATGAAGGCGGCCGCCGCGGCGCCCTAGGGTTCGTCGGAGCTCCGGCGAGCTAGGCCAGGGCAGCGGTGGGGGTGTGCGTGAGGAAGAAGACGGTGGCGTCTCGAGGAAGGAGAAGGTGCAGGAGGAGAGGAGGAAGTGGGGTGGGCCGGCTGCTTTGGGCTGGCTTTGGTCGGCGTGGCCGACCGGTCGGCGCCTAGCACCCCCGGTCCCCACCCCTCCTATATATCTTGTGGCGTGACAGGGCCCCTCCAACCCTAAGTTGGGTTGGGCTCCCCCGATCAGGGAGTTAACCAAGTTGCGGTGTGGGCCGTTGGGCCGTTGGGCCCAACACCGGGAGGAGATCAATACTAACCGTCCCTCCTCCCTCCGGTCCTATCGGATCAACACAGGGGAGCAGCCGGCAGCAGGCATAGGTGAACTGCACGAGTGTGAATTTTAGAATATATCCACCTATCCACTTTCTCATGTTCAGTTTGTTATTGGTGAACTGCACAAGTTTAACATCTTGGTTCTGATAATGCACCAGAATTGTGCCATCGCATGAATTGTTGCTGCTGCCACCTGTTTCTTTATTGCTGACCATGCATCAGAATTGTACTAGCCTACACTCCACTCAGATATGAATGCTCAGGGTACTGTTTTATCTGGAATCCGTAAATGACATGAATGTTCAGGGTACTGTTTTAGTTCATTTTTCAGTTGCTCTAATTTTCAGGGTACTGTTTCGTTGCATCCACCAATATTTGTTATTATTTAGAGCTCAAGATGAGACGAATTTTGCTTATGATATTTCTGAGAGCTCATGATCCTATTTAGCTCTAAAAAATAGTTTTTTCTTTTCTCTGAATGATCCTCATTAGAGCATTTCAACACTGAAATTGACACTCTGAACTTCGATGTCTTTTTTTGTTGCTAAATAGGCACCCAAAATCAGTCCAAGAGAGGACATGAACCTGGATGGCCACACCTTTGACCCAACTAGCTGAGTTCGGCATTTTTCTCAAAAAAAAAAAAAATAGTTGAGTTCGGCTCACATCCTCTGCTTGTCATTTATGTCTCCATCTGCGCTTGGTTTTGCTTCTGCCCCTACACCCCTCCACCTTCG
Source organism: Hyparrhenia diplandra (assembly GCA_015847255.1). Taxonomy (NCBI): domain Eukaryota; kingdom Viridiplantae; phylum Streptophyta; class Magnoliopsida; order Poales; family Poaceae; genus Hyparrhenia; species Hyparrhenia diplandra. The sequence continues at coordinate 217,522 of JADLZK010008271.1, forward strand.
CCTCCTCCGGATACAAACTCAAGGTGAATCACTACTAAAAAATAAATAATTCCTAGAGGCTGGTAAAACAAGGTTTTAGACACGTTTACTTGGCCCACGCCTTTAAACAGCAAAGGCCACAGGAAATTGGTGGTTTTCAGGTATGGGCAAAACATCGACCTTCACTGGATATGATTTTTAGCAGCGGTGGGCGTTCAAGACAAGGGCCACTTTTCAGTGATGACGACTAACTCATCATAAAGGCCAATCACGGCATGCCACGTGGACGTGCGTTGGATGGCATGGATGTGTTGCTCCGACAGCCTGATGTTGTGCGGAGGAGTCGTGTGCCGGATGAGTAGAGAGCGAGCAGGATTTTTAGCATCAGCATCAGGTGCCATAATCGTCGGAAGTACATGTGTGTGATGTTCAGCCAGGGCCCAAAACTACATAGAGATAGTGGGTTTCCTGCCTAGACCGCGACGATGGTCGATCGCGGCCCTAGGTTAGGTCCTTTTTTTTTTCTTTTTTTGAGGGAAGCCACCTGGCACACTTTATTAATTTTTAAATAGGGTTACATTATTTACCAGGGTTTCAAGAATGAAGGTAAAGATGCTTAAACCAGCATGCTCAGGTCCCCTCTTTATTTGTAGAGGCAGCTGATGGTTGCGGCCCTTGGTCAGGTCTCCTCTTTATTTGTAGAGGGAGCTGACTTAAACCAGCCGTCATGTCTTAAAAGCAATTCTAGAGCGGTTTGCTTGAGCTAATCACCTCTCAATATTATCACACATCTGAGATGGCCCATTTTACCAACTGGTTTTAGAATTAATTGCCGCACAAATAAATTCATAACGTTTTTATATATTTTTATTTGGATGAAGACAAAATTATATGAAATTAAACTTTATGTGACCCCGTATATAAGCAGCTAGCTAGCAGCTACTACTCCTGAACTCCAAACTGTAAATAGTCACTTTGGCGTTAACTTTTTTTATTATCTAGATATAAAAGCCAAAATAACTTATAATTTATAAGTGAGGGAGTATATATCTCTGTCGCTAGCACGGCGCATATTAGAGCCTGATATATATATATATATATATATATATATATATATATATATATATATATATATATGGACCCCGGGGTCCAAATGAATTCAGACCCCAGCGAGCCGATCCCCTGTCCGCGGGCAGCCCTGAGCCGATCCTCCCCTGTCCGCGCTCGCATCTTGACCGGTCGCTGTTCCCAGCAGCTCGCAACCGCCGCCGCTCCCCTCCTCCCCTCCCACCTCCCCACCTCCCGGCGGTTCCCAGCATCTCGCATACGGTCGCGTTGCCCCGCCCATCCCGAGGTAGCCGACGATTTCGTAGTGAGACCCTAGCCGGCTTTCTCGGCCGCCGTTTCCAAACGCCGCTCCACAACGCCGTGCTCCCGATTTCGCAGTTCGCCGCCCGGCTGGAGTTCTCGGCGCCGTTCCCGCAGCTCCGCTTTGTGGGCCATTGTTGTGTGGACCAGAAAGATTCCGGCGCGCTCCCTCACTGGCGCGCGGCTCCCTGGTCCCGTTCCGCGGCGCCGCAGCTCCCTTGCCCGTCCGTCCCGACCAGTGGCAGCGTGGCTCCGCCCTCCCCCCACCCCACCTGCGGGGCACTGCCTCGTCCTGCCTGAAGCAGCTGCAGCGCAGCCTGCGCCATCCCCGAGCAGCGCTGGCGCGGTCCCGTCCCTCTCCCAGCCACGGCGGCGCCGGCCCCCCCTCGAGCAACGGCGGCGTGGTCCGCCATTCCCCAAGCCACGACGACGCGACCCCGCCTCTCCACCGACAGATGACGGTAGCCCCTCGACGGACGGCGCAGCTTAGACTTGGCGTTGGCTCTCCTCCACCCCGGACGATCCAGAGGTGCTCGCCCACCTCGTCCCTGACCGGATCTGGCGTCGGCGACCTGCAGTGCCCCAGGCCACCTCTCCATCCGACTAGCAGCGTGGCCACCGGGTCTAGAGGCAGCGACGGTCATGGATTGGCAGCGGGGACGGCGTGCGTGCTTGTGGCTGCACCGGATCTGCAATGTACAATCGCGACGGAGCTCACGGCATTAGCATTATGGTACCACTGCTCGTGAAATCATATTTTATCAGGAGGTGCTTTCAATCATATTCATATGTAGTCTAACAATTCAGCATGCTGCATATGCATACCGTAATGTGCCTGTCAACATTTTTTTCTGCTAGTAAATCGAGGTAGTGAACCGGAACACTTGTGTGGCCAATGAAACGATAGTAATAATTGGTAGTGGTCTGGTTAATGAGGCATCATTTTTCAAGAAAAAGTGAGATTTGTGAAATAGAAAACAGAGTAAGGTTATGTATTTTAGAAAAGAAACAAGAGCATGATAGGCAACCCATCCATGCAAAATGTGTCAACCACCATAACAAGCTGAAATTTTGTTTCAGATGGGTGCAAATATAAGCTTGCTACCCAAGACATGCTAATTACAATTGTTTTTGAGCGAAAACCGTGGGGCAAAGCCCCCGACATACAAATTAGAATTGTGGCTGATTCATGTGAATGATATCCATATTTGTCTTCTGTTAGGATGCTAGTTCTTCCACATACTCATTGTAGTATTTTCCATTCATATTGTTGGGAAATTCATCCAATGAAAGAAAGTTTCCCATTCATTTATACCGTATCTGTTTCTTTAATTCTGTTGTGATCTTAAATGATTCTTTTTGCTAGCTACCTTCCCATTTCAACAATTGTCCATGATTCTGTTTTTTGTTAGGAAATGATGCCACAGTTCGCCTTCTCCCTCCCAGTGGTGGCCATGGCGCCCTTTTCCGTCCCGTCCCGGCGGCAGCGGCGGCCATCCCCCCTTGCTTCGGCGACCATGATAGAGACCACATCGGCCACGGCGGCGGCCTACTCTGTGTGACGCCCCCATTCTCACATAAGCGGCGACGCCTGCTGCTCCCTCCCCGTTGGCTGCGCATCATGCAGCTACCCCTTTCACCGATGACAGATGAGGTGGCCTCGACTTACCGTAAGTTTCTTATTGCCTCAAATTTCTTTTTTATTATTAGTTTGTGATCTGTTGATCTATTCCCATTGGATATTTATTTTTGTATAATTTTTCAGTAAGATCTGAATCTCAATTTTTCCTTGTGATCCAGTTGAGTTTGATCCTGTACGGTCCATTCAGACCTAGATGTCCCATTCAGTTTCCTTGTGATGATGTGTGAAATTAGAGGGCTTAGAACCATTAGTAACACTACTAGTACTAGTATTTGATTTATCGCCACAATATAAGTCGAGCTGTGATCCAGAAATGCAATTCAAGCTCCCTTGGATGAATGCCTTTTTAGCTGCAGCTTTACATTACACAGACAAGTGCACGATGTCAGTCATATTTAGTGCCAGTCCAGCATGGTGCATATGCATACCAATGCCATATAATTTAATGCTTGCCAAGACTGAAAATTGGGTTCTTTTACGGAGTAGAGAATCTCAATATCTTGAGGGTCTTGTTTCATTCAAATCTTCCTGTCACCCTTTTCATGTGTTTAAGTGGTTTTCTTCAGGGAGAATGTGCTGTACAGTAGTTTTGGTTATCTAATTTTCATGGAAATCATCTATAGTTCACATGTTTAAGACGGCATGCTCTATTCCTAGTGTGTGTTCTTAATTATTGTCACATTATGATAAACCTATTTAGAGAACAAATTGCAATAATATTAAAAAAATACTTAATTATTCACCTGAACTGATATCTATTGTCATATTGTAGACCACTTTCGACCTTTTCTTATTAAATTGTCAAGCTATTTTTAGTTTCCTACACTATTTATTTGTAGGACAATACATCTGGACTTTATAGATTTTTTTTTTTTTTAGCTATCTCTGATCTGAAACTATCTGCATATATAGGATTCAAATGGTTGGTTGTTCAGGTGCTTGCATTGCCATGTTTTTTTTCCTGTTGATGAGTTCAATATTCTTATTTATTCCTGGTTATTTGTGGGGCAGCATGATTTGGTTTGGGGCTTTGTTATATGGACCATGAGATGATGGGAGTTGTGATTTGGGCATCACAATTTGTCTATATGATACATGATGGATAGAAGCTTGAAGGAAATGAATTGTGATTGATGGATTTTTTATCACCTAGACCCCTACTGCACATATATCTCATGATCATCTCGTTTGCCTACATTATGCTTTGCCTTTTTCCTTGTTATCTATCTTTTTTGTTGACTGTTTACAATAAGAGGTCAAGAATAGATCAAGTTCCTGCAATTTTTTTATGAACAAGCATAAATAAATTTTCTTAACCCTGAAACTGAGCTGGATTTTAGCTTATGAAAAATACTAACAGGATGTTTTTAACCCTGCAAAGGATTGTTTCTAAGATGAAATCTTCTCAGATTCATTCATTCAAAGAAACTGATCACTTTTCATTCATGTACACTATTAGTTCTATGGTCAATGAGATCCATTCTATCCACACAGATGAGTATTTATTTGTTAGCATTTGTTGATATTTCTTGCTCATCTGTTGCACACAACAAGGTCAACTATTGATGAATCGATGGCCCTTGGGCAGCAACAGGAAGCTGAAGAGATGGACATCAGCACTGCATTTTTTCAGCCAACAAAACGGCGCAACAGCATTGGCGTTGGTATTAGTGTCACGCTGCCAGACGACAAGCAAGGTGGACATCGAGCTCTATGATGGACATTGGATCAGCTGTTATCCTGCCCCTGTTCTACTCCACCAGGAGGTCGAAGTGTTGTTGCATTAGTGCAGAGTCTTGTATTAGTTTTCTATGCCACATCATAATTTGTATGAATGATGTGAACTTTAACTATGTACTTCCAAAAACTTGAGTTAGTTGCTGATTCGGTCTTTAACTAGAAAACAAAGCGTGACATGTACAGTGCCAGCTTTTGTCCAGCTGCATTGTTTGTAAGGTTCAGAAAAGAACTAAAGGTTAGTACAGACTACATTTAACGAGGATGTCCTGAGCAAGGAAATGTAAGATTATGAGAAATTGCATTCTGACTGTCATTTTCTTTCATTGAAATAGTTATATGTCTATGGTGATGATAACAGTGTATTGTTTATGTCATGATGATTCTTGATAGCACTGTTTTTAACAAATTATCATAGGATTATTATAACCTCTTGTCGAGATATGAATGGACGTTTACATGGCTCTAATGTCAGCCGCATTTAATCGAAGAATTTGGTCATCTGAAAAGTTGCAGCAAGTTGAGAAACAATTTTCGCAGTCAAGAATCTGTCAATATGAGAAAAATGTCTACAAATGCGCCACAACTCAACAATGAAAAGGCTTATAATGTGATAAAGCTTAGCTCCTTCGGGGCCCCTACACATGCAAAATGCAAGTATCTCTTTGATGCCCATAAATGTAAATACAGAATACAAAGAATCAGAAGAAGAGGGGATTAAGATGTTCTCCCATCTCTTAGTGGTATGATAGTAGAAGAGCATCAAGGCATCAATATCAAACAAATTATCTATCAACACACCGTAAACTTCTCGGCCAAAATAGAATATATACGGACTCAACATTAAATTAGCTACCCAGTTCAAGCAAGCCTACTAGTAATTCATCAGGATTTCTACAGCGGACAAGAATTAAAGATCAATTAATTAAAACCTTTCAGTTGAAAATTCAATCAAATCATTCGAGCAAGACTCATTATTAAAATGTTTTCTGTCATCAGGTTTTGTCACATCTATTTTTTACTGTAATATCCTTTTTTTTCGGGAATTTTGAATCTGTTATTAAAATGTCTAAACCACGAATTCCTTTCCATTCCACAACTAGTGGACTCAATAGTGCAAATAATATTTCTGCCTCATTACTCTATTTGTAATCGTGTAGTTTCAAAATAGGTCATCTTGATCAACCTTTTCATCGTCAACATATTCATCTTCGTCCCCTGAACTGCTATGAATTTCTGTGTAAGAATGTTCTTCCAATAGCCTCCTCTTCCTTTCCATCGGCCTTTCCTCCTGCATCTCCTATCATTTCCTTGCACAGACTTGTTTTGCTTGTTCTTTGCTCCTGCAGGTCTGCCCCTCTTTGTTCTTCATCGCTTCAAGGCGGTCTTTATTTTTTGCAACGTTGGGCATGTCACTGAGTTATGTGTTGAATACATTCTACAAACACTGCATTTTCTATTTCCCTTCTTGCCTTGTGCTCTAAGAGTCACTTCATTCTTTTCTAATGATGTCTTGCTACGTCCCTTTGTCTTTGCTCGAGGTGTTCGATCCATTCAAATCGGTTTCCTGTGTTACTTCCACCTGTACATAAGACCAAGTCTTCAACACACATATTTGCATGTATTGGATAGGTCCACAATAAAAATACAAGCAGTAGTAATCTAGTAGCCTGAAGCACACACGAAGTAAGAATTTGACAATTCTATGATGCAAAAAACACAACTATCCAAAATACAGTTAAAGGAACACAGTAATTTAATTGCTAAGCAAAAAATATTAACTATGGCAAGGATCGATGGTGATGGTGGTGACTTAAAAGCAGGTTACATAGATGTACAGTCACAAAATGAAATGAAATCTATAATCATTAATCACCCACATTAGAGCACTCTGTATTACACATTGACAGACCGAAAACATGGCTCAATTTGTTGAACTACGATGCATCAGCCCCCAAACACTACTACTATGGCGAACTCAAAGAGTTTTTACGGTAATCTAAAAATACTAGGTGCAGACAAACTGGAAATACACAAGCATGCCATACATAGCTCTGGGATAACAGAGGCATTTATATGCATATAAATATTGGAAGATTATCTGTCGATGTGATAAAATGACTTCTGCACCACTTGTTTTCAATTATTAGTCACCATGTAATACAAATTCTCAAGTATGCAGCTGGTGACACAACAAAATGTCGAGTGTCAAAATAGAAAGCATGGAAATACCTTTCCATGTCATACACTAAACCCCGATTAGATATAAAGGCAAACTGATTGATATAAATGACCATTCTCAGATCATGAAATAAAAAAATCATGCAACAATCGTAGAGACTAAAACCAACATTCCAATTTTTCAAACATATTTAGATCATTTAGTTATGGGCTTTAATTCATTACTCAAATGCAGGATACGTTGGGATGCATTTCTAATAGAAGGTGGCATCTCAGTTCTGGAAAATTAGCTCACTGATCACTCAAATGCAGAGGAAGGTAGAGTCAATGAGGGCAACAAAGTAGGAAAACAAACTTGTTATTTTCATATAAATTTGCTCAACCATAAATAGTTCATTATATATTGACTCCACAGATTTTCTCACATTGTGTGCTCCTATAGTGTTCTGAACACTGGACTCCCTATTCTCTCTCTCATCCAATGTTCTCTCTCTCATCCAATGTTCCTTTTTCCACTGCCTGCAGTTCAATATTGATTTACCCATTGTTAGTTAAGATTTGACACCTACAACTATCATATGCACTCCAATTTCCTAAAAGATTCATGCATTTTGAATTTACCTCTGCTTCTGCTCTGTTCACATGGTCATGACATGGATTATTTATTGTGAAAAGTCCATCACTTGTTTGTCCGATTTCCTGCTTTAAAAGAAAATAATATCCATTTACCACCATTTATATGGTCACAATGCCACCTTGTTGAATTTCCCAAATAGGAATCAATTACTTGTGTACCATCTCTGTTCCCGCACTCATCATCCTCACTGTCACCTTGCCTAGATGTAGTACTCTCCTTTTCCAAAAGATTGCACCTATACTCTGATTTGTTAGCCTTTTTTTGGCTCAAAACCTGCCTTCTCAGCATATGTACAGTAAACTTTATGTGCTTCTTCATCTGATTTGAAGCACATTCCAACTCTCTATGAATCAAAGTTTTCGTCCATGTCGTCTTTCTGTTACCAAAAAAAAAAAAAAACTCAGAATCATTTACACCTTACCTATGTTTTTATGATCTACTAAACTTTAATTACAGGCAATAAAAATTTAGCACTTTTTAGAATGTAGCAACGGCAGCAATTAATACTTCACCCATGCCAATATGTTGATCGACCAACAGTGCCAATGTCCAAGGTGAAAACTGTCCTGTCTAGCCAAAACTAACAATGGTTTGCTATTAACAAAATTTAATTCAGTGTATATTTGCCCATCAATCAAAGCAATGTAGACTTAATAATAGCCGTGTGGTTTTTAGAAAGCACAAACATCCAGCCATGTATGGTGTCCTGTAATAATCCAATGACTCACACTGAAGAAGCAATCTCACATTCCTAATGATAAATAAAGCCAACCTTCACCATGCCGTACTGCGGCTACAGATGACTACACCTGCTGGTACTTGCATTCTAAACTTAGAAAGATTTCGTAGTTCTAAATGTGAGAATGGGGAGAATAAAATAGCAAAGCTAACCTGAGGTGGCAACGCCGTTGTCTACAGATACAGGTCCTTCACCGAGCCGTACCCCAACCTCCCGGATACTAATCCTTGCTGTTCCACCGCCACCGCTAAGCAATTTATCATAAAACGATTCATAAGCACTTAGCTTCAGGCTAATTGGAAATTATTAAGAAAACAAAAAGAATTAGATCCCAGAATGACTTGGTCAAAAGCAAACTGTTGGCAGCAGTGCTCCACGGTGAGCGACGGCAAGGAAGACGGGGAGTAGGACCGAGGACTCTGGCTGCCTGGGTCGCAGCCGCGCTTTCTGTGGCGTGGTCCGTCAGCGTCGGAGCGAAGAGCGGACGTCCGGTTCATCGAGGCGGCGGCGCTGCAGCCGAGGAACTGGAAGGGCTGCTACTTCGACCGCCGGCGACGCTGCAGCCGAGGACGGACGGGAGGCGTCGAGATTGCCGGAGACTTGAGAGAGTACCGCCGCGGCGCAAACCTCCGAGGCTGTTCGTGCGGAGCGCCATGACCTTGGTTCTGCGAGCGAGGCAGAGCAGCCCGACCCGGCATCTTGGGAACCGCCGCGTGGGTGGGGGTGGGGGTGGGGTGGGGGTGGGGACCGGGAAGCCGCGAACTGCCGCAGCGAGTACAGGTTTGACCGGGGAAGAGTGCGGACGGGGAGCGGCACGCTAGGGTCGGCTCGTCTCGACGGGGTTTGCTGGCCTGCGGTGGAACCGGCTCGCTGGGTACC